>BQNB010160456.1:0-14796 GCA_026074375.1 Tanacetum coccineum | reverse complement strand
AATATATCGATCTCTTCCCTAAGAGAGTCACTATTCTCAACGGGGATAGGAAATGTGGGAAGAGACTTGATGATCGTATTTGGATTAGCATGAAAATCTTCCGGCAGACGAGGAGATTAATTATCATATAGCAACCTCTCCATAAGACTAATATATTCCTCGTGCTCTTTATTAACAATTCTTGGAGGAATTATTATGAGTTCACTAGCGAACTCATCAAGGAGAGAATCAATCTTGGGAAAGGAAGCCATCAAAGTATCACGATTGAGTAATGATTCAAGAAGATAAGACTCGATATCAAAACAATCATTTTTTGGAGTAGAATCGAGGTCTTCATTATGAATCGGATTAAACTCACTGGAAATGATTTCCTCGTCAAGATCAAAAAGAGGGTTCGAATAAGTTTTAAAACTCATTCGTGATACATCCTCATGACTTGACTCGTCATCACTAGAGGTAGAATCGTCGAAGAGAGGATTGGAAAATGTTGAAAATTTGTCGTTTGAGAATCATCACAATCGGGCACATCACACTCACATTCATCCTCGGACTCTCTTGGGTTTTGGACAAGGTTCTCAACACTAGTCTTTATGAATTCGTCCGATTCCGTTTCTGGAATTGTGTCAAGATGTTTGTCCACCATGATGAGAGAGTACTGTTTTTAGTGACAATAGAGGTGTGATGGCGGTAGAACATGTCATGAGATATTCTTGTGTTGCAAAAGAATACTCATCGCGTCATCATCATAAGATGAGGTAGCAAATTCTCACCTTGGTATTTATATATCTGCCAAATCCTCGTTTATAATTTGCAAATCTTAAAGAAGTTTGTTAATCAATTCTGGTACCTCCTCGCACAGGCACGTAACATATCCTCTAACGTCTGAATAGTTCTCTCACTCTGACCATCGGTCTCTGGGTGGTAGGCTGTACTCATATCGAATCGAGTACCTAATGCTTTATGTAGAGGCTTCCAAAAATGTGAAGTAAATTTTCCATCGCGATCAGAGATGATCTAAACCGGTACTCCATGCTTTGAGACTACTTCCTTCAAGTATTGTCTCATTAATTTTTCTAACATGTCATCCTCTCTCATAGGCAAGAAATGAGCAGATTTAGTGAGACGATCAACGATTACCCAAATCGTGTCTTGCCCAGCCGCTGTCCTCGGCAGTTTAGTCACAAAGTTCATTGTTATGTTCTCCCATTTCCATTGTGGGATCTCTGGTTGAACCAACAAACCAGATGGTTTCTGATATTTAATCTTAACCTTTGCACATGTTAAACACTTGCTGACACAAGTAGCAATCTCTGCTTTCATGTTAGGTCACCAATATAAATTCTTCAAGTCCTGATACATCTTATCCGATCCAGGGTAGATGGAATACTTTGACTTATGCGACTCATGCATAATCAAGGCCCTCAAATCACCAAGACACGGAATCCAACTTCGATTGTTTAAGCATAACGTTCCGTCAGCGCGAGGTTCTAACTTGTTAATCATGCCACGCAAATCTTCGTTGATGAAGTTCTCTTCCTTTCTGGCTTCCGATTGAGCACTCAAAATCTGCTTAGGAAGGTTTAACCCTATAGTCATAACCAAGGCTCGAACTCGTAGTGGCTTGCTTCTTTCCTTTCGACTCAGGGCATCAGCCACCGTGTTCGCCTTACCTGGGTGATATCTGATATCATAGTCGTAGTCGCTCAACAATTCTAACCAACGTCTTTGCCTCATATTCAGCTCCTTCTGGTCGAGAATGTGTTGTAAACTCTTATGATCGGTGAACACACCGCACTTGGTACCGTATAGATAATGTCTCCACATCTTCAGGGCAAACACTACTGCACCAAGCTCTAGGTCATGTGTGGTATAGTTCTTCTCGTGAACCTTGAGTTGGCGGGATACGTAAGCTATGACCTTCTCTCTCTGCATCAAAACCGCGCCTAACCCTTTATGCGAAGCATCGCAATATACCACGAAGTTCTCACTTCCCTCTGGTAAAGCCAAGATCGGCGCACTACACAACTTTTGCTTCAACAACTGGAATGCAGCTTCTGCCTTTTCTCCCCATTCAAACTTCACGCTCTTCTAGGTCATCTTTGTCATAGGTCTAGCAATTTTTGAAAAGCCTTCGATAAATCGTCGGTAGTAACCGGCAGGACCTAAGAATTTTCATGTCTAGGTTGGGTTTTGTAGGCGTTTCCTAATCCTTGATTGACTCAATCTTGGCGGAACCGTGTTCTTCTTGATATTGTTAACTAGTTTCCGCATAGTTAATAATATTATATCAGTGTTTCATTGCTACTAACTTGGATTTATTCAAGGAGGTAACATCCTTTACAGGTTAAAGGGTTAGTATACTAAAGGAATAACATCCTACCAAGTGGTAACAGAGCTTGTTGTAAGACTCTGACTAGAAGAACATTAATCATTCGAAATTTTCCAAACCCTTAAAGGATTCTAGAAGTTGAACAAAAGATGATTGGAGCATGGAGTTGGATGCAGACACATGTGCACTTTGGACAAGATGGACTTGGTGTTTTTGACTGGAGCAACAATGCTGATGATGCACCAGCATCTCTAGCCTTGATGGCTACAAAGTCAGAGGTACCTTACTGTTCCAAATGTAGTAAATCTTATAAACAATTGCTTGAAAACTATCAAACTGAAAGAGACAATTTTCAAAAGGCTAGGTCTGAAATTCTAGGATATCAAATGCAGCATAGAGTCCATTAGAAGTCATAACTTTAAAACACGTGAAAAAATGAATATGCAATGGGTGATAAGTTAATGAACAGATGAATATGACTTAAAGATAAGGGATTTAACAACTTAGAAGAAAACAAAAGGAACTAGATCAAGCCTTAAAAGAAAGAATGACTTCAAGGTAAAACTGAAAAATGTCAAATGCATGCTGTACTTCAAAATGAAAGTCCTAAACAAACAAAGCGATATATGTCTGATAAGTCATGTATAGGAATTGGGGTTTGTGAGTCTAGTAGTGATATGAAAGTGCCAATTCATCTGTGATGAATACAAATTCGAATGAATCTTTGATTGCAAATTTTTAAAAAGAAAAAAGGAATCCTTTCTTACCACCACCCACGAGGTACATATTATTCCACCATAGGCAAATGTTCTCCCTTTACCGGGATAGATGAACTAGCCCGATAGGAATAAGATTGTTAGTCAGAGAAAACCTCAGTCTAGTCAACCAGAAATTGATAGAAATAAAGTCATAATTGAAGATTGGGTTGATAGCGATGATGAAGAGACTGTTTTAAACCCTTCAGAAACTCAAAAGAAAACTATTTTGAACTTAAAAATATAGACTACATCTATGAAAATAAGTCACCTGCATCAAGCACAGTGTTGTTCAAGATCTAGGAAAAAGGTATCGGAAACACAGGTTAAATTATGTTATTGCTTATGTTACGTCACTAATCACCTAATTCAAGGACTTTAAATCTATCCGAAAAGAAAACCTTCAAACAAACCCAAACCTCATAAACCTACAGGAACACCAAGGTTTAAGGGACACAAGGACCCAGTCTGGAACAGACGCATCAAAAGGGTGAACCATAGTAACTTTCAAGAACTCTAGGTACCCACCAAGGAGTCTTTATCCCATCAGCAGTACTAACAAGGGAAGGGTTGAAAAGCACTGTCAGACCAAAAAATGACACAAACAAAGTACCTTCAAAAAGTACTGCTAATGTGTTTTATCAAGGTACTGCTAGATCTAGAGTACCACAAGCAGTACTTTCCCGAAGTACTGGTAGACCTTATTATCCAAGGATGGATAATAGAAGACCTAGAATCTCAAGTTATTCACCATCATCAAGGTCTTCTACCACAAGGACTCCTAATAGACCACACAGACCAAAGAAAATTGTGAAATCTATCTGGGTTAAGAAAGGAAGTACTGTTGGATCACAAGCAGTACTTCCACAAAATGTGAGTATCAAAAGGAGTGCAATGATAACTTCAAAACAAACAGGGAGACAAAAAGGGGACTATCTAGATTCTGTGAATAGGGATAATGGATCTTACACACTCAAGCAATTTGAGTATGTAACTCCATTAGGGGTATCCAAGTCAGTTATGACTTTGGGTCCCTAAAGAGTCTAATTCTTTAACTTGATTTGTACAAAGAGCAATCCAGAAGAAATACTCAAGGATTATGCTATAATTGAAAGTGTTGCTCTGGAAGTATGACAGGAGACAAGGAAAACTATCTAGAGTTCAAGATTACAAAGGCTAATTAAATGTGTACACGCTACGATTTAAGGGAGGAATGCTTGTAAGAAATGACTTTGAAAGAGATTGCTGCTATTCCTTAAGGGGAGGTATAAAGTCAAAGATGATGGACTTTTAAGTGATATAGAACTGTGAAGAAATCAGACAGCATGGGAAATCATAAGTTGAAGATGAAGTGAGATAGCCAATACATTGAACATCTATGCATTTTTGTGGACAACAGAAGATGGTTGATGATTCTTAAAACAACTGGTATGATTTAATCAAAACTTTTTCTTTGAGATCAACATATGTTGTTTTGAAAAAAGTCTTAACTGTGAACACAAAGCATACCATATTTTAAAAGTACTAGCTAGTTTAAAACAACAGTACCTTGTTGAAAGTACTCGTTAGGTAAACAAGTTGTTTTTGAAATATTGTACGAATTTGAGTGTGGCAAAAAGTTTTAAGGCCCAGATATTTTAATATCAAACTGCTTTTAAGGGATTACTGTTGGTTAACCACCACACAGCCAATGGTAATCAATTCACCTGTCTTACAGCAACAATAGAATTACTATCCAAATCAAACAGTTTGGTAAAGACTTCTCAAAATCTGTTGATAGGTTGACAATTAACCAAAAATTGTAATGGAGTGACGTCACTACACCATGGTATTCACACGAAATATATTGGCTACTCCAAAGCAACGGCTTTTTTGGTAAAGAGAAACCTCATAAAATACCCCCCCCCCGTTGATAGCTTTATAATAGTTTTGCTCAAAACAATATGGTCCTCAACTCACCAACACACTTTTATAACTGAGAGTTTATACTATCCTGAGCAAACGGCTTAACAGGTAAAGACTAATCAAATACCGTTTATGGTTATAATGACTTACCAAAAAGACATATAGTATTCAACACACTATGATTCTGGTCTGAGTGGTTATGAAAGTGGTTTTATCAGTTCCCCATGGATTATTACCATTTCTAGGTACCCAAAGAACTGACTAGCCCAAGAGAATGGCTACGATTGTAAAGGCTTATCATATCCATGCATGTTGCTGAAACAGGACAATTTCTGCTGTGATAGAAGAATCAATCTTTTGATGCAAAGAAAAGATTCTTGATGAAAAAAGAAATATTTTATCATTACGAGGTTGTTCATTCAAGATACTCAACAATATGTATACAAATACTGCTCAACAAGATGAAGCTTAAAAGATTAAAGCTAGTATTGCTACAAATGTACAAGATAGACTGATGCTGAACAAAGAGAGACCAAACTACTACAAGAAAGACTTGAATGTCAAGGCAAGTATAAAATTCAAAGTAAGGGGAGGATTGTTGGGAAATATCCAATTCAAAAGGTCAAAGTACTTGCGCTAAAATGAAACAATATCAAAGTATCTGCTAGTCAAGATCGCAAGTACTTCGCCGGTGGATCAGGAACTATTAAATTTAAACGGTTGTTTTTAGGCTTTATTCTTGGTAAACAGTTATTTTAGTGATAAGTATAAATTAGTGTTTATTGATATACAGGGACAAGTACATCTACTAGAGGCTTCATCCTTACATGGTTTCATAAACAGAATCACCTGGAAGATATTATAACACGAAGAATAGAACAACAGATAACAAAAACACACAAGTCATTAGTATTGTATTTAGGATCTCTGCAACTTAGCAAGATCTCAAAGGTTTATATAGAAAACGTTTGATAAACTATTGAGTGTTTCTTCGTGATAATGTAACTAGTTTCCGCATAGTTAACCATATTATATCAGTGTTTTCATTGCATAACTACTAACTTGGATTTATTCAAGGAGGTAACATCCTTTACAGGTTAAAGGGTTAGTATACTAAAGGAATAACGATCCTACATCATGTGTGGTATAGTTCTTCTCGTGAACCTTGAGTTGGCGGGATACGTAAGCTATGACCTTCTCTCTCTGCATCAAAACCGCGCCTAACCCTTTATGCGATGCATCGCAATATACCACGAAGTTTTCTCACTCCCTCCGGTAAAGCCTCTAGATCGGCGCACTACATAGACTTTTGCTTCACCAACTGGAATGCAACTTCTGCCTTTTCTCTCCCCATGCAAACTTCACGACGTAAGCTAATAAACTTTCTGGGTCAATCTTTTGTCATAGGTCTAGCAATTTTTGAAAGCCTTCGATAAATCATCGGTTAGTAAACCGCAGGACCTAGATTTTCATGTCTATGTTGTGTACTTTGTAGGCATGTTCCTAACCCTTGATTGACTCAACTTGGCGCGGGAACCTCCGTAAAGTATTAACCAGCAACAACGTCTGGTTAAAGACATTGCGCCGTTTCGGGGCCAAAAATCACAACTATAATAGAAATTGGCGTACCATTTCTTATTCTTAAATGTTTCCAAGGTCTACCTAAGGTGTTTCTCTCTTCTCAGTGTTCCTTATACTTTTTGAGTAGGTAAAGATATCATCGATGAATACTATCATAACTTATCAAAGTACGGCTTTACACACCTGATTCATGAGATTCATGAATACCTCTAGTGCGTTATGGTCAAACACCAAATCGCATCATGACCTTGAAACTAGTCCATAAAAATTCCCTTTGAGTATGCGACATACCTAACGTACGAAGACGGTCTACACTATTTCATCAGTCAAAACACATAACATTAGCTCCGCCGAGTACGCAAGTTTATATCCACGTCTCCACGTACCAAATCACTAATCTATCAAACAACTCGCTCTCTACTTACTAGGCGAACGATCGATGCAATCTTATTATTCTTACATTTGCCTTTTGATTCGTTTAAATTTTCATCACCTATAGGGGGGGGGGGGGAAACAAACACCTTTTAAATCAACATCTTGATCACAGTCTGTACATAATCAACCAACCATACCATGATAAAAACCGCAACGACCAAGTTCTACGGGCATTAGGTCTATTTTGAATAGATGATTCAGAATATTCAGTGTACAGTCTTAACTGATGGTATCGATTTTCCCTATACCTTTCCGCCGACTTAACTTAAAACAGAGTACTAGTGTCTCTGGTAGATGGGACGTATGACCACTTAAAGTAAAGGTCTATCGTTAGCGATGTGAGAGGCTTCTATCGAACTATTACCATGTACTTTTGTTAATATGCATTAATTCCATCCTTTATGCTTTAACTTTTGGGGTCCTATCAATAGTTTTGTCGACTACCGAGAAACTCATAATTTGCGTGATTTTGAACTTCATAAGAAGGTAAGCATATTTAAAAGAAATCTTCTAGTTCTCTTGGTTAAAGGACTGGTGTTTCTATATGCTAAATTGAAGAAAAGAAAACTACTACTTAGTTTTGATGACGCTTACGAATGCGATGCACTGACTCGACAAATTGATAATAACGCCACCAAAATATCAGTAAGACATAAATACCATAAAATCCCGTTGACTATGTAAAGAAAAGAAAATTATAGATAGGAAGTAAGGGTAATATTGACAAAAATTTCATGGTGACTACTCCCAGCATAGTATGGTCCTTCCTGAATTTATACATGAGGTGAGTCAAGCTAATGCATAGAATTCTTAGGAACAACACGAAAATATGCACATTTCATCAAACTCTAGTGTTAATGTCATAAAATCTTATGGGTATAAACATATCAGTTTATAAGTAGCAGATAACAGATTGTAATAAGAAAACAAGGTAGTTTATATAACGACACAAGACATTTTATAAAATATCGGAATATATTTTATGAGATGATAGCAAAATAGTTTACGAGAAGATTACGTGACGGTATATAATGTAACAGTAAGGGGTTCATAATATGATAACAATCAGTTTACGAGCTAACAACCCAATAGTTTATAAAGTGGCAATGTAATAGTTTATAAAAGATATAAAGTAGTTCATAAATGAACAACTGACTCATTTCGTAATTTGACAGCGAATATTTATAATCGACAAAGAAAACAGTTCATGAATTGACAAACAGAAATGGCTTGTAAGATGACTACAAGTAGTTTTAAATAGGGTAGAAAAAGATTTTATAAATAACTGCAAAATAGGTTATAAGATGGAAACAAATTAGTTCACTAAATGATAGCAGATAAGCATAAGGGTAAAGTAGGATAATTATACACAGAGATTGAAAAAAAACGGTTTTATAGAAATGGTATCCAACATAGTTTAAAATATTGTTAAGCGAAATGGTTTATAAAAAATGGCAAAGATTTATGAATCGAAAAGACAAAATAGGTTAACTATATAAAGACAATTAGTTTGTAAATGATTTTGAAAGTAGTTATGAATGCACTCAGCACCGTTTAAAATACACGGGAAACAGTTTTTATTTTAAGAAGTAGTTTATAAGATTCCTACAAAATGGTTTATAGAATGACAGGAAAATGTTTTATATAAAATACTAGCGGAATGGTTTATAAGATAATAGCAAAATGCTTTATAAGATGTTATAAAAAAAACTATCAGCAAAATGGTTTTATTTTTTATTTTTTATTTTTATTAAAGTTGGCGGTAAAATAGTTTATAACGCGACAACTACTATGTTTATAAGGCGACACAAAAATAGTTCACAGGATAACATCCAATTAGTTTATACTAGTATAAAACTGCCTTATACAATAATATGGGAAATATGGGGGTATAAAGACATAACAGATTTGGAAATAACCTTACATAAATTATTAGGGAGTTGAAGTGTAACTGACGAAATCATCACGACAAAAATGAACAGAGGGTTTAAAGACACAACACAATACACGAAATTCATAAAGAAGTACTAGTGCAAAACTCTTAGGAATTACGGTCCAAGTCCACTTAGGTTTTTCACTAACAAGGTAGGAAATCTCCTCATTCTTAAGTAAAGCTCCTCCCAAGCAGGATCTTTGACGGTGTTAATAAACGGTTACAACGGTTTAAAAAAAATCAGAATTTATTTTTTTTTGGACATTCATTGGGTCGGGCGGACGGATTGTAACGGGTTTCCAAAATTTTGCAAAACGGTATAATGTAAGGTCGCAAAAAGTTTTAAAGACCATCGTATTATGCCCGATGTTTTAGAAGTAAACGAGACAATTATGTCACTCACAATGCCTTAGAAAAGTTTAGTATTTACATAAACAGCTTCTATATAAGCAGGTTGGGAAATATGCGTAAGGAAAATGTAATCGCAGGGAAAAGATAAACGCAAGACAAACGTAAGCTATAGCAAAATAGAGCTCAAGGGTAAAATTAAACACAAAGAAACATAACGCAGGGAACGATAACGCAGGGCAGAGATAAACCCATATCATAGCATGCTCACGAAGTGGAGAAAATATATTCACACATATACGCCATAGCCAAAAAACACGTATAAGGCATACATAAAAACACGTAGGATCACATATTGGTTATAGACCAGACCTAGTTATATACTACCTGGTTCTCTATAAAGCCTTGGCTCTTGATATCAAACTATCACACCTCCAGACGGGGCCTAGACGGAACACGTGTCCGGAGGCGTGACTTGATTAACATATACATCTCAAGTACACCAAGCATAAAGAACAACCCTAAGGGTACTTTTAAAATAAACACAGCGTTCATAGATTTAAAATAATAAATAATACAAGTTTTACATTGATAATTTTTAAAAGATTTCAAAGTTTAAAAATGCGAGGAAGCTTAACTAAGTTCAACAAAGGTATTTAAAGACATAGATCAAATCTTGTAAACCGTACACATCGGCCAATGGTACTTCACATACATAAGTCAAATCAAACCGCATCCTATGCTAAGCACCACCCTAGAAAAACATGCTTAAAAAAAACGTCAACATAAAGTAGAGTGAATTCATAGGTTGTTAGTTCAAACTATGTACAGTGAACCACAAGATAACAACATGCGTATCGACAGTTAAAACAAATACAACTTCACACATAAAAGGTACATTACTTGCAACTAAGCCTCAGCACCGAAGCTAATATACTTTTATTAGGCACGACATTGCAAGACTGAACAAAGCCCCCGAGGTAACCTGACCAAGGCTACCTTCCTTAACGTGTTCGACAATGGTATATATACGTTTATCGGGCACGCCCAATGGGTAGTGAGCGCTACTCACGACCTGATAGGGATAATTAATGAATCCCAATAGTCTATTTATAACACTCGCAATCCCCTCGACCGGATCCTCCAATCAAGAGATTGACGGTTATTATAAGTGGGCAGTAAGTGGTCTAAACGCTACTTAGGCAATCACTACAAACAGGGAAAATCTCCCGCAGAGTACTGTGCGCTAGTTTTAAAAAACGAAGCTTTCTCACACCCCAATTATAAAACAGTTTATTCCAAATGAGTAGAAAGAGGGGGCAATGAACTCACTTATACGGTATTAAATCTCAAAGGAATCAATCGAGTGAAAATGAATCTCACAGTTTCTAGGCGACAACCTACATCATATGAGTTGTCGTTTAAGAATGATGTACAACGTATCTAAACGCTAGATAACGTAATAACTGATCATCAAAGCACAAGTAGACACGGGCGTATCCCCTTTTTAAAACGTTTCTTCTCAAAAGTTATAAGTTTTGGACACAAGTCTCGACACTTAACAAGGTTCAAAACATTTAGAAAGATTTCGTCTTATAGGGAATTCGTCTTTTGTGTAGTTTTCGTCTTTAGTGTAATTCGCTTTAGTGTATTTCGTTCTTTTAGTGTCTTTTGTCTTTTAGTTTATTATCATCTTTTAGAGGCCCGACACTCATCAACGTTGACATCGATAATAAAATTGTTGACCTAACACCCGATACTTTACGTTTCTACATATTGTCATAATTTTGATAATAAAAAAAATCAAACTACGCTTACAACAAATCCAACATCTACTTAATCTCTTCTCTTCGCCCACAATAAGTTAACTCAACCATACATTAAATCTTTTAAGTAACGATAAACCGTAATAATAGCAATATATATATCAACCTAATCCAATCAAACTTTTCAAATGCAAAAGTACACTAGAACTTCACATTATGTTCCCTTCCATTTATAAATAAAAATATTTAACTTTTGACTTGTGGTTTATAGAAAACTAGATAATAGATTTTTACAACGATCCCGCTTTTGTACACCTTGTTCGGGATGATCATACGAATATAAAAGTACAAACTTATTTATAGAAAAATAAAGTTAGACTTACAAAGAACACGATGAAAAAAGGTAGATTAAAAAATCAAACAGAACATACCCAAACGTTATTTCTTAAACAAACTAACCCGGATGAACTAACAAAACAACACTAACAATATATCTTTAAGTGAGATCCTAAAATAAAAAATTAACTGCGAGTCAGGGTTAGAGTGTTTTGGTTTCGGCAAAAAGAGTAGAACAAAGAAAGAAAAGTGAAGTAAAGTTTTAAATGTGTTGTGCAAATGAGATATTAATTGAATTGTATCTTGTTAATATTATAACTAGCCAAAACCAAACACAATGCTAGGTAGTTAAGTTAACGCGAAAATAATTACATCAAGGTGCCCCAGGAGGACCAAACTATCTTCAAATGGGACCTAGAAAATGACATGTTGGCAAGCTTTTTAAAAGATGAAAGTTGATGAGTTATTAATTAACTATACATTAAATTGCGTAAAGCAAAATTTCAAAACACAACAGATGGAACACTATCTTGCATGTGTACATGCTCTTACGCGAGCTGGTAAGATTGGGAAAGTGGCCCAAAGGGGGACCAAAAATATTTGTTATTTCTCTCCCCACTTTCTACGATCATAGTGCTGTTGGTTTAAAGTAATTTTCCAAAGTAAAGTAACGAAACGAGTACAACGAGTAACCAAGAAAAGACACAAATTTTAAATATCTTTGCTCTCTAAAAACAGTTAAAACGCCAGATATTTCCAGAAGTACTACAAGTACTTTGATGTGTCCGGTTCGCTCTCCGGGTAATATAGAACACGATTCTCAATGAATAACGAAACAACTTCCCGGTTAAACGGTAAAGCTAAATGAAACATTTAAAAATTCAAATTACTACACGGAAACGGCTAACTTTTTGAACGGAAATTTTCGGGTTGTCACAGAAAACCCGTTTGGGGACGGTTCATCTTCTGATGAACAATCGAAAGGGCGGCCAAGGCGAAATCAAAGGGAGGATAATAGGCGTTGAGAATCTGGAATAAGGGTTACTATTCCTGGGTTTAATGGGGACACTTTGAATCCTGAGGGGTTCATTGATTGGCTTGTTGCTGTTGAAGAAGTATTTGTATTCAAAGAAGTTCCTGAAAACAAAAGGGTTTCGTTGATCGCTACCAAGCTACGTGGTAAGGCATCTGCGTGGTGGAAACAATTGAAACTGACGAGGGAGAGAGTTGGGAAGCCAAGGATCACGAGTTGGCAGAAGATAAAGAAGTGTATGAGGGCTAACTTTATCCCTCATAATTACCAACAGTTGATGTATCAGCAGTTACAAAATCTAAAACAGGGGTCTAAATCTGTTGAAGATTATACAATTCAATTTTACCAACTAATTGCAAGGAATGGCATTCAAGAGACATAAGATCAGCTTGTCTCTTGATACATTGGTGGGTTAAGAGTCCAAATCATGGATTCTGTTAACATGTTTGATCCAATAACACTTTCTGATGCATACCAGCGTGCATTAGCTTTTGAGAAGCAGAATTGATGAGTGGGGAGTTTGTCATCTCATGCCATAATAGGTGCTTCTGGTTCGGGTAACGCGGTATCTCGTTTTGCTCCTAATCAGGCTAAAGCAGGTGGTGGCAATACTAGACCAGTTCCTAATGCGACCAGTAGTAGTGGGTTAAAATGCTTTAACTGTAGGAAAACCTGGGTTCCATCTACAGTCGGAAGTGAAAGGAAAAAAAAGCTGGGAAGAGACACTTATTTGTTGATCCCGAAGACGATGACGATGATGTCGCTCATGTTGATTATGAATCAGCCCCGATTTATGATGAATAACCCAAGTGTGAGGAGTAATATGTGTCTAGAGATGTAGGGGTGAATTTGTTGGTAAGGCGCTATTGCTTAACACCTAAAGCTGATGGTGATGATTGGTTCAAACACAACATCTTTCAGTTAACTTGTACTATTCTGGGTAAGGTTTGCACCTTTGTTTGTGATTCGGGTAGTTGTGATAATTTGATAGCTGAAGAAGCAATCCAGAAATTAGGATTGAAAACTAAAAATCATCCCAAACCTTATAAGTTACAATGGCTTAAAAAGGGTGGGGAGGTGACAGTTTTCAAGCATGTCCATGTTCCATTTTATGTAGGAACAACTTATAAGGATAATGTTTAGTGTGATGTGGTTCCCATGGATGCTTGTCACTTGTTGTTGGGCAGACCTTAGGAGTATGATCGTGATATAACTTACAATGGAAGAACTAATACTTATAGTTTCCTATTTGGGGGTGTGAAGATTACTTTGGTGCCAAATAAACCCAAGGAAGTAGTTAATAAACCCACTGGTACTTTACTAACTCTGTCGTAGTTTGAAGACGAGCTGGAGATGGGAGATGATATTTTTGTGCTAATAGGGAAGGAGGTTGCTGAAGATAGTGAAATTCTCGAAGCCATGATTCCTTTACTTGATGAATTTACTGATGTTTTCCCTGATGAGTTACCTGATGGTTTGCCACCATTGCATGACATCCAACATCATATTGATCTAGTGCCTGGGTGATAATTTCCTAACAGGCCACATTACAGGATGATCCCGGGAGAGCATGAGGAGTTACGTAGGCAGGTTAAGGAGTTGGTTTCTAAGGATCACGTTCGTGAGAGCATGAGCCCGTGTGTTGTTCCTGCCCTATTGACTCCAAAGAAGGATGGTACATGGCATATGTGTGTTGATAGTTGAGCCATCAACAAGATTACCGTGAGGTACAGGTTTCCTATTCCTCGCCCTGATGATTTGCTTGACTAGATTAGTGGTGCTACTATTTTTACAAAGCTAGATTTGAAGAGTGGGTATTACCAGATTCGTCTTAGACATGGTGATGAATGGAAGACCGCTTTCAAAACTTGTGAAGGGTTGTATGAGTGGTTTGTGATGCCTTTTGGTTTATCAAACACACCAACTACATTTATACATGTGATGAATCAGTTGTTCAGGCCTTTTATTGGCAAGTTTGTGGTTGTTTATTTTGATGACATTCTTATTTATAGTGCTTCTTTTAATGAGCATGTCACCCATGTGAGGCAAGTCTTGACCTTGCTTTAGAAGGACAATTTTTATGAATCCACGAAGAAGTGTGTGTTCATAACCCCTAAAGTTTTCTTTTTGAGGCATGTTGTTTCTGGTGATGGCATACGGGTGGATGAGTCTAAAGTAGCAGTTGTTCAAAAGTGGCCAACTCCAACTACCATTACGGAAGTCCAGAGTTTCCATGGTCTTGCTTCTTTCTATAGGCGATCTATCCCTAATTTCAGTTCCATTATGGCCCCTTTGACAGATTGTATGAAGGGAAAGTCTTTTGTGTGGACGGAGGAAGCAGAGTTGGCTTTTCAGGTTATCAAGGAAAAGCTTAC
>BQNB010160455.1:0-12845 GCA_026074375.1 Tanacetum coccineum | reverse complement strand
ATAAGGCAAAGTTTGGCACATGGAATCAAGTATCTGCTACTCACCCTCATCATTATCACATTTTGCCTCTTTGAGATTTCTGTCTAGGTGCTCACGCCGAAACGGACATGTTTATGTGTTAAGTACAAGCCTATGGTAGCTGTCTAGATTATGTCTGTACAAATTGAGTATTCTTCACATATATATAAACCCAATCTGAGTGGCATGGGTGAATTAAAATCAAACACTATCCCTATATGAGGTGCTATGTTATATGTCTATGCCTAAAAAGTTACCTAATGTACAACTCTTATAAAATCCAAATTTTCTCCACGTCACGATAAATGATTTAATTTCTCGCTTCGATTGCTTGAGGGCAAGCAATAAGCTAAGTGTGGAGGGATTTGATAACGCCCAAATTATACATGTTTTCTATGGTGTTATTTGTATATATTCTATCATTTCTCGTGAATTTTCGATGCTTAAAAGCTTAAATTGCTTGCAGGTTCACTTGAAGACAATAAAAACGTATCACTCAAGGAATTACACATTTTAAAAGACAAATACAATGAGAAGAAAAGATATCAAGCTAAATGAAGAAGAAGTACGCCGTACTCCACCAATGTACGCCGCACTTGCCGAAATAGCCAAGAAGTACGCCGCACTTACCTTTTGTGCGACGCACTTTTCATCTGATAAGAAAAATAAATGAAGACTTTAATGCAAGTGAATTTACACCCCAAGTACGCTGCACATGCTTTTGTATGCGCCGCAATTTTTCAAATAACATTTAATACGAGTGCATTTAATCACCAAGTGCGCCGCACTTTTCACCCAAATTCAGCCTATAAATAGAGGACAAATTTTCACTCCTAAATCATTCCACCCATCATTCTACTCCTCACTCCTCTCCATTCTTCTCATTCCATATAACACACACATACCAATCCTCTCACCCATACAAACACCAAAACATTACTCCTTTGAAGAACAAAGATCTAACGATCAAGAACAAAGATAGTTATCAACTTAGTTATTGGAATAATGGAAGTTTATGTTAAATTCACTTTTGTTATGAACACTTTAGCCATGAGAGGCTAAATCTCTCATGACTACTCGGTGATGTTATTATAATGAATAAGCACTTGGTATGATTATGATCCCTTTAATCTCAAGCTTATGTTGAAATCATATTATATCGTATCTTGTCCATATTTGCTTATCAACTTAGATTATATAGTCATATTGGTATAGGTCGAAAGACCCGGTATGATCTATGTGGTTTTTTGATTTGTCTATGATCTTTATCGCTTCTGCCGAGAAATCCACTTTCGTAAACTGATAAACAAATAAGCTTTGATATACTAGTAACTGGATTATTTGAGTGACACATTTGGTCTAGTTAACTAAATATAAGTCTTGAGTTAAGAAAGTTAGTTTATGAAAACGTTTTCTGACGAGAAAATACTTTTTATAAATTAAGGTTTCATCTTCGTGGTCAAATCATTTCCAACGCTTATAAATTATTTGTAACTATCTGAGTAGTCATCTTTATTATCATTGGTAAAACAAAGAGTTATTTTCAAGTTAAAGTTTATTTTCTTTCTGATTATTTAAACACTACTCAAATCCTTGTGGACGACCTGGTCTTACCTAAAAATATTATACTACATACGTGGGTTATACTTTTACCCGTGATAACGCTCTAAATATACATGAAATATCCCTTATAAATGCAAGAAATATATGTACTAACGCAATAAATATTGCAAGAATTGGTCGTTTGTTATGTAAATATTGCTTTAGGACCAAATGTGGAAGGAAGGACTTAACGTGCAATAAATTTGGTTATTTATAACTAATATTCGTCAAAAGAAGGATCTAGAAAAGGACTATTGTTGTCAAAGGCACAAGTGCGCCGGTTTTATTACCAAGTGCGACACACTTGTCAGCGTGTTTAATGCAAGTCATTTATTGGGGATGTGCGGCGCACTTTTATCCAAGTGCGGTGCACTTTCTGCGTCAGTTACTAAAAAATCATCAATGATGCAACTCTTGAATTGCCCAATAATCACTATAAATAGGAGCATGAATTTTGAGGAAAATATCATTCACAACAACAACAATTAGTACATAACACACACTCAATCATTCACAAAGAGTTGGAGTAGTTCTTAGAAAGATTTGAAGGTTAAAACCTTCATCTTTATCTTTTTCCGGGTAGAAGAACAACTGAAGTCTCTGAGTTTCAGAAGTTGGAAGTGCTAGTTGTCAGTTGTTTCTCTGTTCTTAGATGGAATTGTTAGATTGGAACTTTTGCTCTTGAAATTTAGTAAAGAAACATGTTTCCATCCTTTTATAATATGAATTTTGGAGTTATCATACTTGTTGAATCTGTTGCTATTATGATTGTTGAGTAGATTAACATGTTTGGTTAGGAACTATATGGATATTATGGATCAAACTTGAATCTTTGAATGAACTTTTGATATGAATAATATGAGCTTGATGTTCTTTGACCTGGATTCTTTAATCTTCGTTTGATCACTATTCATTTTGGATATAGGTCGAAAGACTCCGGTTAAGTGGTTGATTTCCAATTTGTTTGTCTATGACAACTAGACCTTAGCCTTGTGAGGATTGGCTAAGGAAACGAACATTAACCTAAGTAAAAAAGGGTTTAACGCTAAACCACATGTCTAACGAACTTGGTTTAGCAAGCTTATATTACTTATCATAAACACGGATTATACTTAAAGCATTTTTGTAATTAAAGATAAAGGCCGAAAGGGTTTTTAATTATGAACAATAGACAATCTTTTAAGCAACGAAACATTCTTAAATCGATTATAATTACATTCGTAAACCATTCACTAACTCAAGTTTATCTATAATATTTCGTGTTCCTTGACCAAACATGTCCTTTAAATCATTGAATTAGCCTATTATCTTTAGACCCGTGGCAATCTATAAGATAATCCTTTTTCGTAATATTATCGACTTTGTCTTAGAATTGCCAATCTCCTATGGAACGACCTAACTTACCTACAATACTATATTACAAACGAGGGTTATACTTTACCCGTGTGTTTTCATATAATTGTCTGGTATTTTCAGTCTTATAAATTTAAAGCTTTTGAAACACATCAAAGTTTTTGGCGCCGCTGCCGAGGATTGAAAACATTTTTTGATAAAGTCATTTTAATATTACAAACCCAAAATTTTAAAAATCACCGTACCGTTTTCTGGCAAACGGAAACCATTTTTTTGTTACTGCTTCAGGAAGTGCGCCACACTTATCCAAAGTACGCCGCACTTTGCTTGTTAATTGAGAAAAAAAGTTGGAATTAAAAGTGACTTGACCATAACCAAAAACCCAAAGAACCCCATAATCTGTAATTTAACTTTTTAAATGAGGAATATATTTCCAATATTGATAATTGTTAAATTTATATATAACTTATTTTTAAAAATAGAAAAAGCAAAAAATATTTTCTTATTAGCTTATTTTGTTAATTGTCTACCTAATTGCTTATGTTTCTTATTTGTTACATACCTTTTGAAGAAATTCATGATATCTAGATTAAAACTTTTTGATAAAACTGTGCAAATAAAGAATTCAACAAAAACTAGAAATATGATTTCCAGAATTGCGTCGCACTCATACCTAAGTGCGCCGGTGTTTCTGGAAAATAAAGAAGGATTATTGACTTTTCAGGAAGTACGCCATACTTTTTCCAAAGTGCGCCACACTTTTCTGTCTAAACCAAATCAGAATGCCAAAAACTCATATTTTGTAAAGAGATTGTTTGAAATAAAGATTGCTATGTGCTTATTAATATTATGTAAGTGTAGGAAGTTGCTTATATATGCTCTAACTAACCCACTAATCTTTATTTTGATGCTATATTGTTTTAAAAGTAATATGGATTCAAGTATGGGAAAGATGTGCCTAGGAAAGGACGTAATTGAAATTTAAGTGATGTGTGTGAGGGGGGGGGGGTGCTTGCGCTGTTTGCACTTATTTGTTAAAAAAACCAAAAATATTTTCGAAAATTTCACACCCAATAAATTTTTTAAATTAAAAATAAATAAAAATATATCAAAATTTATATGTATATATATGAAATAATAATCAATACATTATATATATATATATATAATATATATATATATATGTATATTGTTAAATAATAAACACTAGCTAACAAGATATCGGAGGTCGGGAGAGGATTAACAAGAATTAGCCAAATTATAAAATCAAAATTTATATGTATAATAATATATATATACATTCTATATAAAACTATATTGTTTATAATAATAAACACTAGCTAACAAGATGATCCGGAGGTCGGGGATGATTGAACAAGAACTTAGCCACATTATTGATGAGAAAAAAAGGTAAGATGTGTATGTGTTTTAAAGAGAGAAAGAACACACACACACACACAAACCTAATGAGAAAATACAATAATGAATCCTCACCCCTCCATGGAAGTATGGAGGGGGTATTTATAGTCCAAACACAACTAAACTATCCTTAATAGTCTAATCTAGTCCCTGCGTGTTTGGCTATTTATGAACTAATGTAATTCCGTATAAGTCCTCATATTTTAAGGCTAACAATCTTCCCCCAATATGTGGACATACAAAATTACTTACAATGTTCCTATCAAGTACAAATACAACATGATAAAATGACATCAAGGCGCTTCCAATGCTGAAGATGACGTCTTTGTCTTCTAGTCTTGATACTTGTACTCCAACTTGGATCTTCAGTGTCTTTAATTGTACAGGAACCATTGTAGTATGCATGAGTTGGATTAACTTCCCCCAATTCATGCAACATGTCTTGAAAAGGCTTTTTCTTCATAGACTCCTTTTTGGTGAAGTTTCTAAATTAGTTTTCCCCCAAATCAACATCCCTATTTTGAAACTTTGATGTAGCTATAAAAAACTTATGTTTGACATTTACGTGCACATCAGAATTTTGTAGAAGTAGAAAACCACATCAAATACTACTGCTACTTGTCATTAGGTCTTGGTGAATATTTGTTCGGGGATACATGCAAGGAATTAGCAACAATTCTTCTCACGTATGTAGAATACTTCACAAACCATACTAAGTAAAGTAGTATACTCTACTTCCCCCTGGAAGTTGACATAGTAACATCAAAGTCAACTAAGTCCTGGATGTATACATTTTTCCCCCATGATGGTTTTGAACTCTCGGAAGCATCATTGACGTGTACGTACATATACTCGAGAAGTTCTTGTCTTAAGCATAAATCTTGAAAAGTTATGAAAGACATTAAAGAACTTTGAAGGATTTTGCTTAGACTGTGAAGTACCATTGACGTTCTGTAGCTTCAATTATCCCATGAGAATTGCTGATTACATCTCACCCTTTAAACTCTCTGGCTAACTTACCACTTGTATTCTGTCGGCTAATGTTGTGACCACTTGGTGAAGTAAACCCGATATACCAAACTTGAAAATGAAGTAGAATCCCATAAATTTGTTACTTAATCTTGCACTGTTGTTGATTGAAGAACGGTGCAAGATTAAATCTATAAGTACTCTATACCCAGTCCAAAAAGTATAAGAAGTACACCACCTCTTGAAATTATCCACATCGACATCTGCGTGTGACACTGAGTACTACAATGTAACTCCTTTAAGTGATAGCTATAACCCGTGAGTACTACAATGTAACTACTTACATCAGAAATACAACCTAATAATCCAAGTCCTAAATCATAAGCTTATACGTTCCAAGCAGTCATCAATCGATAGATTGGGTTTAGAAGAAAAGGGTAGAAAGTAGAAGGAAGTCTCAATGATGAAATAAGTAGACGCCTTCGTGAAATCTAACTTCAAGCTCAAATAAGGGATACCAAATCAAATCCGTGATCACTTATCATCGTAATATGAATCTTTAGCCGTTTTGATGTTTTAGTGAATCTTATTCGGATCGTTTTTAGTGTTAGTATCGAGTTTTGTTGTGTTGTTGAAATCAATTACGTTTCACGGGATTTTACAAGTCTATGATTTAAACCGTAACAAGAATCGACTTTTACGGGATTTTACTAAATTAAGAAAAAACCGTGAATAAAAAATGTTGTTGGTGAAATCGTTGTTGAAATCGTTGTTGAAATTGAAGTACGTGAGCTTTTGTTGACGATTAATGAGCTTAAAAGAACTAACGGTGAGCAAACGTTGAACTTTAGGTGGCTAACGGTTGAATTATAACCACTAAGGACTAACGATGCAATCCCTTTTTCAACTTGAAGGACTAATATCCAAGAAAGGACTTCTTGTGAAATAGATTTGAAATGCAGGGACTGCATGTGCCATATTTCATTTAAGTTTAATTATTAAATTTTTTTCCTCCAAACAGTTGTCTCTTTCGTTTCAAAAATAAGAAATATGTAACGTTTGAATTTCTTTGATCGCGGAATGCTACGGTTATCTTCGGTAAAATCCGAATATACCACAATGATCGAAAAGATGTCACGAGCACGATGGTATAAGTTAAACGTCCCGTAGAGCACCGTCACTCGAACTCGAAAAACCCGAAATGACTTATAAACGTGAGAATTTTTTTTCTTAAGAATAATAGGTTGTTCGGTTTTCAAATGATATAAGTTGTTCGGTTCCAACACTTGTGAGTTGTTTGGTTCAAAATTCTTGTGAGTTGTTCGGTTCAAAAAGAAGATTGAGTTGTTCGTTCCACAAAAAAATGGTTTGTTTGGTTTTAAAGTTGTTCTTTTCCAAATGGTGTTTCGTTGTTGGTCCCTAAGTTGTGTTCGTTTTCACATAGAATATCAAACACCTTGTTGAACACCTCGTTCAACACCTTGTTTCAGCCAAGTTGTTTTTAGTTTCGTACCACAAAACGTGACCACAACCGAATAAGCCAACCTCAAAATAAGCTTAAATAAGCCTATAAAAGACTACAAAAAGCTTTATAATAAGCTCAACTAAGCTCGAAAATAAGCTTGTCACTAGAGAAAAAAACCACGAAACAAGTTTTATAAATAAGCTAAAAAACCTAAAGAAAAACTAGTAGATGAAGACCACTATTTTTGTTTGTTTAAAATTGCACAAAACCAAAACTTTCAAATCTGTTACTTGATAAACTCACTTAGCCCATAAACTGTTCATATAAACGTTATAATTATATGAAGCAAGTCATCACTTAGCCCATCATCGTAACACTAGATAATAGCCCAAAGAAAGAAGAAAAAAATACGAATCTTATTTTGTAATAGAAATAAGCTACGTGAAGAAAAAAAACTGAAATAAAGAAGCTATAGAGAAGAAAAAAATAAGCCCTTTAAGCCGAACCAATAAGCACAAAAATAAGCGCCACCATAACTAATCATAAACACAACACACACGAATACAATACACCCCCCAGTTAGCTCTTGATACCAATTGTTATAATAAGAAACACTAGCTAACAAGATGATCCGGAGGTCGGGGATGATTGAACAAGAACTTAGCCATATTATTGATGAGAAAAAAAGGTAAGATGTGTATGTGTTTTAAAGAGAGAAAGAACACACACACACCTAATGAGAAAATACAAATAGATAATCCACACCCCTCCAAGGAAAGTATAGAGGGGGGTATTATAATCCAAACACAACTAAACTATCCTTAATAGTCTAATCTAGTCCTTGCGTGTTTGGCTATTTATGAACTAATATAAGTCCTCATATTTTAAGGCTAACATATATATAAAGAAAAATTTCCTTGTCTTGTCATCTAGGACCTTGTTTATAATTTTTTTTCTTAGATTTGCTTGAGAGCAAGCAAAGTTTTAAGTTGTGGGGATTCTTGATGAAAAAAACGATCAAATATAAAATGTTTTTATTGCGTTATCAATGCTTTTATATATCTAATTTGGTTAAATATAAGAACTTTTGGTACTTAATCGAGTATATTTGCTATTGTAGGTTCTAAGTACATGTCGTGGAAGAAAACGAAAGATTACATGAAGAATTGAAGCTTAAACAAAGAAATAACTCAAACTCAGAGCTTCCCGTACCTGTTTACTGTTTTGGTCATAACTCGGTCATACGAACTCCGTTTTAGTTGGTTCAAGCGGCCACGCGAGCAAATTATCGACAACCATGAAAAAGGCCAAGTGCTGAAAGTACTAAATGTGCAGTGTTTTACCAAATGTGGCACACATTTTAAACGAATTTAAGAGAATTAAAGGCAAATAAATGAAGACAGCATTAATGCACTATGTGTGGCGCATAAATAAGTTTGTGCAGTGCACTTTGGCCCCCGAACAGCCTATAAATACCCTCCTTGGCTCCCTCATTTCATATATCTCACACACAAACTTATATCTTACACACACACATTCATTAGAGCCTTTGGAGAGGAGGAAGGAGTGGTGAGGATCCTTGGATCCAATAATTCAACCACCCCTTTAATCCACCACTCACCACCATACTACCACCACAAACCACCACTATAGCCATGAATTTCCAAAATTCTAACACCATATCAAGCCTACATATCATCCATTTCCAGAATCTAAACACTTCTCACCTTGAATCCTTTAACAGAGGAAAAAAGTATTTTCCCCCCAACCAAATACCTATAAGATCATGTACCATAAACCTCTTACGAAACACTTCCATATGGTGACACTAATTAGAATTTCCAATAGTAGGTGACATATTTCTGGTATCTCAGTAGCATGTGGTTGTTGGTTGATCGATGGAATTGTTCGATTTAGTGTGTTGGAGTTATTGTTAGTGCGAAATATTGGTATGGTAAATTGTTCACAAATGTATGAGAAACATGAAAATAATCTTTTGGAATAGTTTTGCTTGACTTATAAATAAACATGTATAATAAATTTAAATTAACTTGCTTGATCCTTGTTTGTCTTTTGGCATATCATTGCAATTAGAAAAGGCCCGAAAGGATTAATTGTCTTAATGTATTTTGAACCGTTTGTCTATGGCGTATCAATATCATACTTGTGAGAATTGTGTGGTAAATTGATAATCAACCCAAGTAGAATGATGTTTAAGACCCTTTCTTATGTTGACCGACTGGGTTGGGAGGAATTCATATGTATGCAAATTTGATAAAAAAAACCATCGTAATGCGCTCGAGAAGATGTCAAATATGAATTTGTATGCCTTCGTTTTATATTAAATCTAGCTCTATCTATACTAATTATTGTTATGTCGATCATGTTCCTTGTTTTCTTTGTCTTGCTTTATACACACGTTTTGGCTATTTGATCTGTGAAAATTAATTAGCTTTGTTACTTGATAAATAATCTGCCAGTTGCTACAAATCTCGTGGAACGAACTGGACTTACCTAATACGATATTACACTTAAATAGGGTATACTTGCCCGAATGTTGTATTTTTAGCCAAAATTGGTATTTTGAGTTATTATAAATTTAAAGCTTGTAAAAACACCACATCAGTATTCAACAAAGGCTTGTTCGGGATCTTTTATGCAATACTGAGTGTCATAGGGACCACTGCAGATCTCACACGAGGTAGTGATTTTGTTCACTGAGTATGTACTGTTGGATCAAATGAGTTTTCCATCAAGCGTTGGCACATGATTTTCGAGCTCGATTAGATGCGATCAGATGTACTCGAGACTCTGAGGCCTAGTGATTGCCTTGACTGGCTTAAGCGAAAAGTCCGTTAGTCCATTCAAATTTCGTTGTCATGATGGCGAGGTCCACCCCCCCGACCCCTCTAATAATGCCCAGGATTCTTGGTGTTTTGGTCACGAAGCTTACCATCAGCCGATTGGTCAATGGTTCGTCTTGTGACGAGATTGACATGGTCATAAAAGATTTGGACTTAGAGCCAAAGGTCGATGCCATGATAAGGGAATTTTTGTAGTAAGTCCTTGAAACGAGTCCATGCTTCTGAGAGAGATTCTCCATGATGTTGTTGGAACATCAGGATATCGTTGTGAAGTTTTACGGTCCTTCCCGGTGGATAGAATTAAGTAAGGAAATGAGTAGTAAGATCCTCCCATGTGGTGATAGATCCTGCTGGAAGTCATTCAAGCCAGTTGCTAGCTTGATCGCGAAGGGAAAATTGAAATAAACGCATGCACGTTCTTTCCCTGTTTTCACCATCAATGTCAAGTGAGTCTATAAGTTTTAAGAAATCCTTGAGATGTTGGTTTGGATCCTCGAACCGAAGTTCGTGGAATGAGCATGCGTTTTGCACCAACCGGATGGTGTCAGGTCGAAGAGGTACCGCGTTGTTCCTTACGGGGAGATTGATGGTATTCCTGTAGCCTTTGTAGCTAGGTTTGGAGTAATCTCTAAGAGTACGGATAGGATTCTTGTCTCCCATGGAGGTTGACGAGAATGGGTTACGAAACAATTAGCATAAAGAAAAGATAGACTACGAGAAAGCTAATATACAGAATTAATTTCTCACTTAAAAGGATTCAAGCGAGTAGAACTAAGTTAAACCATGATCAAAACCTAACTATTCCCCACGCAGCGGTGCCAAAAACTTGATGCGGTCGTCGTAGGACATCAACAAGAAGTTTTATAACTTCCCAAGGCAGAGTACCTAACCATTGTATTAGTAGTATAGCAAGGACTCGGGGGTTTTTATCGTCTTCTGAGGGAATAGTTGGGAAGGCTTGATCAAGTCTAACAAAAATTCCTAGAGTTGAGAGAGGATTATTTTTGTTTTTTTATATTTTATAAAAGCAAGTAAATTTATGGTTTGAGAGGTTGGTTTGTTTAACTATTAACTAAACTAATATTGAATCTACTAGTGATAACTTTATGATAATTAAATGTATTTACTTAATCATGTATTACTTATCAGATTGCTTCTTCTAATCTTGTTGTCTTGTCACACTTGTGATGATTTATGTAATTATTTCCTAGGTCATGAACGGATTACACAAACCTGCCGTCTATTTAATATTCCATTAAGGCAATGCACAATTAAGGTAGTATGAAGACTATTACAAGGCCCCTAAGAGTATATTAAATGCGTGTAAATTAACTTAAGGGGATCAACCACATAAGGGGGTAAGGTAGTATGAAGACTGTTACCCGGTGGGATCCTTTCTACGCACTCGCCTTTCCTTAGACGTGTCTACAGCGATACAGACAAAAGCTAGTTTTCTAAAGTCTAACACGTACCCCGAAACATTTTTATATTGTTATCACAAGAATCAACAGTAATGGACTACATCCAACTTTTAATGCAATAATAAGAAATACAAAGGAGGGTTTAGCCTAGCATGTTAAGGATAAAGCAAGAACATAGATTAATCACACAACACATAGATATATTGAATGATTAATGAATAACACTCTTACTTGATTAAAACATGGATCAAAGGTAGTTACAATATGGTTTTGAAGCCTTAAAAATGACCTTTAAAGCTGCTACAAAGACTAGGGCTCATCTCCCAAAAGTTATACAAAGTTACACACTTAAAACCCTAAAATCAGTTTTGTATATATAAAGAAATCGCTGCGCCGGCGTCGCGTTGAAGTCCTGACGCCGTCGCAACGTGGATGATTCTAGATCCTCATTAAGTCGGCCACGTCCTGACGCCATCGCTGGATCTCAGACGCCGTCACTGGATAGATCACGACGGTGTCGCTTTATAGTTGTGACACCATTTCCACGCTTTGTATAAATAATTCTTCATGATTTTGGTGTAGGTCCGTAATCTTGTACGTTTCTTCTCCAAATGAGCCCAAGTCACGTGTATTTCCTCAAAATGCCATCCAAGTGATAAAAACCTAAAAACAAATGATTTAGCACATAATCTGGTCATATTTGCATGATTTAAGGGGTTAAATGACCCTGAAAAAGTGTATAAAATGACACCTCATCAAATACCCATATACTTAGGATTTGCTTGTCCTCAAGCAAATGGGCTTTTCTACCTAGACAATAGCAATATTAGGGTCATTTAACCTACTCTTTAAAAGTATTTTACAACACAACCTTCTAGACCTCGTAGTTAACAGCACGGAAAGTATATACTAGCACCTCATATAAGTGTTTAGGATTCTCTCTTTCACTCGGGTATATAATAAATTATAACATAATGGGGAAACGAAGAATCAACACGCATTACCTGTCATAGCATATAAATTACCATAGGCTTAGTAAAGGATCAAATCTCCACCGCTAGGCGCAAGCATTATTCATTACTGTTAGCCTCAAATATTGAGTCGAACAGGGAAGTTCGTTCATTAAGAATATTAAGTCTTGGTCATTCAATTATGTAACGTTGTAATAGGCTATAACAGGTAAGCGGGCTCGTTTATGTAAGCTAATTGGTCAGGTGTATCAGGCGTAAGCCCAAGTAATCTCGAGCCCGGCCTGTAAAAATACCATAGGCATGAAAGCCTCATGGTTAAACTATAAATACCCCTCTCCAAGGATGGAGAGGGTGTTGGTTCACTTTGTAATTTTCTCTTGCAAGTAAATCATCCAATTCTTATTTTGTCTCTAGTTTCTCTCTCTTGTTTTTCTCTTTCATTCTTCTTATCTTCTTTCTTACTTTCTTGTTCATTCCATGCTCCTAGTTATGAAGTGAAGTGATTACGAGGTTTTGACAATATAGCCTCATAACTTTGTTTTTATCAAGCCCTAAACCCTAAGGCCGACTAAAGGGTTTGGGTAGGTATTTTTCTAGCTACTTAGAAGACCTAATTCAATCCATAAACATCTTGTAATGGTTTGATTATCATATCTATCTTAATTCATGTCTTCAATTCCTATTGTTGATTATGATTTCTATTGCTTGAGTATGCTTTGCTAATTCATCTAGTATTTATTTGGGAATGCATGAACCTTGTTAT
>BQNB010160454.1:0-12862 GCA_026074375.1 Tanacetum coccineum | reverse complement strand
TGAGGTTAATGGCAAGTATGATGTTAAACGAAATCTCTACATTTTCTCATGGGAAGGAAGGAGAATTGCTATGGTTCCACACAAAGTAACACCACAATTACCAAAGCCCGAGGTTAAAGTTAAAAAAAGATTGTTATGGTTTCACCCAAAGTAACACCACAATTACCAAAGCCCGAGGTTAAAGTTGAAGAAAAGCTTGTGAAGGCTAAGGTTATTGATAAACACATTGAGAAAATCCAAGACTTTCAAAATAAACAACATGATGACAAAATATCAACTTTATTGTTTGAAACAACGAATAAAGTTGGTACTTTGAAGACTTGTGAAGAAATTATAAGTTTTAATGATGATGAAGATGTGAAGGGTTTTAATTGTGAGCTAAAATGGATTTCAAATGCGTCCATAATTTAAACATTCTTGATTTAGATTATGGGTTAATTTTAAGGACAAGTATGAAAAATCAAATTAAGTTTTCGATGGCAAACAAAGAAGCTATTTTTATTACAATTGAAAACTTGAAGGTCGTTAATAGGGAGCACACAACCCGATGTTTTGGGTCATGGACTGATCGTTGGGAGTATGGTAGACGTTATATAAAATTATGGAAGGTCTTTCAAGGGGATGTGGTAGAGCAAATCTTTTGATGATAAGGTTCGTCAGTGTGCAGAAGGTTTTTGGTTGAGTGTGATGAAGCCTTTAATATTGAGAACTCGAGGGCGAGTTCCTTCCAAGTTAGGGGAGTCATGTTGACGAAACCAAGGTCAATGCGGTTCGGGATTGGTCTTCACCTAAAGATATTTGCCTCGAGGTTAGAAAATAATAATAGTGGGTGATGTATTTCAGAAAGAAGATGAGTTGTTTGTTTGCCGATCCTTTGGAAGAGAGGCCAAAAATAAGTTGTTATATTGTCGTTCAACGAACTTTGTGTTCGCCTAAGGTTAGTGGCTCTTCGCAAAGAAATAAAATATTTCAAACTAAATGCTTGGTTAAGGAAAAGATTTGTTATATGATCATTGATGGAGGGAGTTGCGAAAATTTAGTGTCTAAGGCTTTGGTTAAAGCTTTTAAGCTTCCAACCGAACCCCATCCTAGTCCTTATCAGATTGGGCGGATCAAGAAGGGGCTGGCACTTAAGGTGACCGAGATTTGTAAGGTTCCTCTTGCTATGGGGAAGCATTACAATGAGTTGGTTACTTGCGATGTTGTTGATATGGAGACATGCCATGTATTGTTAGAAAGACCATGGCAACGTGATGTGGACTCTACACACCAAGGTAAATCAAATATGTATTTGTTTAAATGGTGCGGAAAAACTATTGCTATGTTATCTTTAAGTGTCGTTTCTCCTAAGACGAAATTAGAGAACAAGACTTTGGCAACTTTGGTGGCTTCATCAAAGGATTTTCAAGCTAAAAGGAAGGAGACGGGAGTTTTTTATGCTTTAGTTATGAAATGCGATAATGATGTCATGGAGAATGCAATACCGGTGCTAATTAAACCCTTACTAGCTGAATTTGGTAAGATTGTGACGGATGATACGCCGAACACTTTGCCACCATTGAGGAATATTCAACACCAAATTGATTTGAGTAGAAAGACCACTTTATTGGTGTCCATTAGTAGCGAGGTTTTGGGTTTCGATTCAATTAAGGAGTTGTATGTAATTGATGAAGATTTTGGTAACATTTGGATGGAGCTCGAAACCAAGCAACATCGGGGTGAGTTTCTTTTACTTGACGGTTATTTGTTTAAAGGTAATCGTTTGTGTATTCCTAAGACTTCCCTTGAGAGTCAACTGGTTAAGGAGATACATGCGAAAGGATTGAGTGCTCTCGGCCGAGATAAGATCATTGCGAGTGTAGAAAGTTGATTTTCTTGGCCTCAATTAAAAAGGGATGTTGGAGTTTTCGTGAAGAGATGTGTCGTGTGTCAAGAAGGAAAGGGTAACACACAAAATACAAGTCTTTATATGCCCTTGCCCGTACCTGAGAGTCCTTGGATCTATATGTCGATGAATTTTATGCTTGGGCTTCCTCGCACTCAACGGGGAGTCATATTTGTTGTTGTGGGCACGTTACTATCAAATCCTAAATCATAAATTTTTGTCACTGAAGATTGTGATGATGGATCAAGACCAGAAGAACAACACCTAGTGGTGCCATGTTTTAATAAGAAAATTGTAAAGTTTCCAACACAAGCTGCCACAACTGAAATAAGTGGAGACAATGGCAGTAATTTGGAGGATTTTTTTATTCTTTTAACTAGGGAGGAAGCTGATATTATCGGACCAATTATGGCGGTAGAAGATGAGCCTCTTACGATGCTAGGATCAGGTCCAAACATTATCAAAAAAGATTTCTCTAATGATCTTGATGGACAACATTCGACAGACGAAAGTAAGCCATATCATAACACATTGAGATGGCATATTATGAGGTTAAAGTGGGGGTACGTGATCTCTATTGGGCAGATTTGTACGAATGTTTAGTTGAAACAAGAAATGGTTTGTGCGCAAAGAAGAACATGGGATCCTGGTATCACATGGCTTAAGATTTTAAAGGAACACCGTGAGGACAAGGTGTTTTTACGGAGTAATGATACGATCCTTGAATTATTAATTATGGAATTACTATTAGAGAAATATGGTCCGTATAAAATACTTCGAAAGATTAATGACAATGCTTATGTAGTGGACTTGCCAAATACTATGAGTATTTCGAAGATGTTCAATTTGTTAGATATATATATGAATTTCACTCCGAGGACATGAATGAGGGCAAGCACTTGAGGTCGGAGTTTCTTTCCTTTAAAGTTTCTCAAATCCTCTTATACTAGAAAAATTAAATCAGGAGGGGGAATGATGGGGACATGATTCAAGAGCTAGCGGAGGAATATATGGTGTCCAAAAATAAATGACCTTAAAGATGGAGAATTTTAATATTAATAATAAAATATGGTTTTCATATTTTGTTTATTGACTTTTATTTGGTTTCTATATTTTTGTTATTCTTGACTTTTTTCCCAAGTTTACTTCTCCTATAAATATAAGGCTTGGGTTTATTGTTTAGTCATTCAATATTCAATTATCAATAAAAATTAAGACTTTTAGTCTTTTATCCCTTTGTGATTCGTCTTGAACCCTAGCTGGGGTTTATAGCACGCTTCCGTTCTGTGTCAGCGTAACCTGAAAAGTTTTTTTTTTGACGAATCGACTTATAACGGTGCGTAACTGAGCGTCCGACCGGTAGAGGCGACGATTCCGGTATGATTTTCTTCGGAATATAATTACGAATTCACGACCGCTAACGGACGTCAGCTAACTATAAGCAGTTTGAGAAGTAACAACAAAACAATGAGCCGATTTTATTATAAAAACCCGGCAGCTTGTTACAGCGCGTGGCGGTGGTTTTGGAATGTTTTTTTTGGAATTTCAATGCGAAGCCAATGCCACTAATGACATCAGTTAGCTCCTTACGGTTTGAGAGTTATGATCGAAACAGTAAGCAGCTTAGGGCTTTAGCCGAAAATTAAATATTTTTTTATAAGGGATAAAAGGTGCGGACTAGGGTTTGACAGGGTGGTTTAGGAAAGGCGGCTCAACCTAGCCATCTAAGTCTGAAAAGCATACCCACTCTAATACCATGTTGAGCAACGATGTAAACTCCGTTAGCTATGATTTTATTGAGACACAATATATAATAGTTAAATGAGAAGAAGCTTAGAAATCATAAACTCACAAACGGGTTTGACCTTAATTATCATCTAAAACTTTTAGTGACGACATGTCGTTGCTAAAACTTATATATATATATGGTAGATTCGGTTCGCTGCTTGGTTTGCAACATGATGACAGTTTAGAAATGGAGGTTCCCCACAAAAAAGAAAAAGCAAAAAAATTGAACATCATGATTTGTCTTGCCGATTGAGTTACCATCCTTCTAAAACTCTCAAAATATTTTGACGTAATGTAAACCACTCTTTGGGTTCTTTGGAAATACAGAAACCAAATGATATTTGCTTGTAAGAGCAAGGGGTGTGGTGGCTATAAAACCTTAGCCATTTGGGCCTCATTGAGTGTCACATCATCGCCATCTCATTTCAACACAACAACTCAAAATACTCTCTCACTTATAACATTCCATATTTTAGCCATTTGGGTCCCACCACTCACCAATTTATTATTTTTCATAATATTTCACATAAACTAAATTTATTTCATTTAAATAAAAATACAAATTACAATACGGAAATAAAAATACAATACGGAATTTAAAAACAATACAGAATTTAAAAAACAAGAACGGAAAAAGTACATAAAAAACTAGATTATTATCCGGTCACTGTTGAGCATATTTTGCAATGATTTTTTCTTGTCTGTTTCGGATAATGCTCGCTTTAGGTTCCGACAGTGAATCAACATCAATCGTGAGAAACTCCATTTCTTTGAACTCCATCATCGCCATTTATTTTGCTTTCTTCGCCTCGTATGCGGATGTTCCGGCTTGTAATTTGCGCCTTAAATCCTCAGATATATAATCAAATAAAGACCCCGATGCACTTCCCCCGCTGCTCCCCGTCGTTTCAAATTTGGTCTTTTTTGCGGGTCGAGTTTTGCCCGCGGGACGAGATCTCACATCAGGCCCGAAAATTTCGGTGTGATCCTCCGTATCAAGGGGTTTCGGTGCGTCCCATTTAGAGTGACCTTTTAAAATACGCCAGCAATGCTCGAGTTGAAACTTTCTCCCCTTCGGCTGTTGAGCTGCAAAAGTTATCTTTGCAGCCTCGATGTGATCCGCCTCATTTTCTCCGCTTTTACGTTCAAGATGTTTGTAAATAGCGTTGAACTTTTGGCAATCAGCGTTGGTCCTGGTCCATTTACCCGTGAGCATATGTCTGGTACGATAACCTTGGGTCGAACTAGTGTTGAAGTCATCCATAATCTGTCCCCAAAATGAATCCTCGGATCGGCGGCTCCGATTTGGCCATTCTCGGATGTTTCGATCCAACACTGAGTTAGCAAAATTTCTTCTTCACGTGTCCAACGCGCACACTGTCGAATAGGCTCTTCTTCCTCCTCGTTCTCATCGACTAAATCAACCGTGGCTCGTTTCGCCACTCGTTTGCCCCTACGGTTATCTTTGGTTGGTTGAGGTTGTGATTCTTTGAAACGTGGTTGAGGTTGTGATTTCTAGTTGTTTTTGGAGATTTTGGAATTGGTTGTTGAGTTGGTGGTTAAAAAACTGTTGTTGTTGTTGACGGTAAATTTGTTCCGGTGGCGGTAGAGGTGTACCATATTGCCTACCAAAACCGGGATATTGTTGGAATGACGACGAAGATTGTGAGTGTTGTGACGATGGTGTAGACGGGTTTGAGCCAATTTCTTGTTGGTATGACGAGTTGGGATTGAAAAGGTGAGTGAAATACCCTTGCTCATTTGGATCTTGAGACATTTTTTTGGTGTTTTTGATAGAAATATTAGAAGGATATAGTAATTTTTGTGTTTAAACAAGTGAAGTGAGAGTTTGTATTTATAATAAAAAGGGTGAAAAAAAAGTAAAAAAATTACATTTTAAAAATTAGCCGTTTGATAATGAGCCGTTGGTTTTTTTTTGTCTTTTCTGCGTTGAAGAAGTGGCTAAAAACCACCTGGGGAAGGACATGGCGAAAGGATGGGGAATCACTGGCGGTTGCCACATCGATGCCACATAGCGTGCGAAATTTGTCAAACCATGACCCTGTTTCACTAAAGAGCCAAAGTAAATTATAATATATTCAAAAACATTCAAACTTCTTTCGGTTATCTATAGATTATCTACTAGAGCATAAAAAAATGTCTTGTATTTAAATTGAATGGATGTGTTCTGTATACATGTTAATATTTAATCTAACATTGATAACTTTTTATCCCTGCAATTCTTTGGGAATTTTAGAATTATATATTGTCGTCAAAGAGAATAACTCCTATCTACAAAGAAATAACACGATGAGCAGACCTCGACAAAGGATTTGGACTGTTTTTATTTAGTTCACAATAAGCAAACTAACCTGTAGATAGATCATAACTCTCACGCCTCAAAAATTAATCTTATTAGTTTACAATGTTTAAGACAAAATAAGGAACCCTGCAACAACTTAGACATGATACAATGATATTTTGTATACGACCCAGTTTTAGGCCCGCGATTATCTCGAGCCACGATTTTATTTTCTACGATTAATATAAATAACGTTTTTTCGTTTAGAGCGTTTGTGATAATAATTTTGAATTTTTTATATTTTTGCTCCGATAGTGAAACGATATTTATTTTAGTGTTTCTATTGGCATTTTCCCTGACCGAGTTTTTTGTAAACAAAACCGTGTTTAAAGGCGTGGTCTTACGTGAATTAACGTTTTATTAAATTGTTTGTTAACGTAAAATAGTGGGACGGAATAAACAATATTTACGAACGTGGTGTGACTCGAGTTTTTGGCCGAATAAAATGACAAAAGAAAACACTTGTACTAATTTTGAAGGACTAATAAGGATGGAGGGACTAAAAGTGTTAAAAGTTCAAAGTTGTTTCCTATAAATACAACACTACACACACTTATAATTCTTTTATCAAAAATTTTGTTCTTCTCCTCCCTTGTTCACCCTCCACGACCGGCCACCACAACACCACTATAAATCCGGTTAATTTCCGACATGCAATATAATCCATTTACAAAATATTAATCCTTTTATCGAAGCCTACATATCCCACTAATAAAATCCCACATGCATCAAGTATTTTAGTAGTTTGAAATTGGGTTGAGTTCATAAGATTTTGATCTAAAGATGGTGTTCATTGATGTTAAATAAGTGTTATTGAAGTGGGTTTCGATTAGGAAAAGTTTGGTTTTTGTGTTTGGCGTTTTCGTACGAGTTCGAACTAACAAGGGGGAAGGCCGAAAACATTTTTGTAAAGCTTTGTAAGTATTTTGATACTAGTATTATAACTATGTTCATGATTTGATCAATTTTGAATAATTGCATGTGATGAAATCCGATTGAATCTTGCGCTAGACTAGATTAGAAATGATGTTGGATGATAAAAATAGGCTAGATGATGTTGATTTGATGTTGTCGAAAGCTAAAAATGACCGTTTAGTGGGTTTTTAAAAATGTATTTTCGAGCAGAATCTTTGGCATGGATTACGAGGTTCGAGATTTTGTAAAATCTAATTTTTGATTTAGAAATATGATAGAGTTCGTCCTAATGAACGTTTTGATATGTGGATCGTCCCGTAACTCTTAAAAACGAAGATTTTACGGCCGATTGAAGTTTGAGAAAAAATTTATACTATTAACCAGCTATTAGACTTTTTGGTAAGCTGACAGATTCGAAAATGGACAATTTGAGCACTTTCGAGTCCGTTTTAGCCTTCCGGCGAAACACAAAAGTTGTTCGGAATATCGTTTTACTTTGCCGCGAGGTTTGTTAGTTTTAAAATCGCATAATAACGGGTCAAAATGAAAGTCAATTTCTGCATGTGTTAAAAAATATATAAGTTCCAGCAGAAACTTGCAGGGCATTTTCGTCATTTTTCTTCGAGTTTCAGGTCTCGGGTAACATTAAAAGTTGCCCGGAACGTCGTTTTGCATAAAATCTCTTTAGCGTCCGAGTCGTGGAAATGTGATATAATGGGTCATTTTGTACGGGTCAGATTTAAGAAAATATATATATATATATATATATATATATATACTAAAAAGTCAAACGTTAACTTTTAAAAGTCAAGTGGGTTAATATGAGACTTGTTGGATTTTATAAGGATAATAAACACTATTATTATTACGATCATGATATTTTGGGTTTGACGACTATAATGAACGAGGACGTTTCTAAAAATAGAAACTTTATAATTAAGAACATATATGCATATAAGTATATAAGGAAAAGTATCGTCGAGAGTGTCATATTAGTGGCGAGACTTGAATAGATGGTCATAAATGAAAAATAAAACATTTTATGGACTAACACGTTCGAATGGTCGGACTTTCTAAAAATAGTAACTTTGTAATTATATGAAGTTTTCGAAAATAGAAAGTTTTCAATAAAGTGACACAACTCATGTTTGAAAGAAAGATAGTATCTAAAGTATACTAAGGTGTTTGGAACTAGGTCGGAGCTAACGAGGTTCTCATCACGGTGTGTTTTATCGATTTCTATCGTTTGCGATGTACGCATCATTGATTTACTTTTATTATATAGTAACCGAGCGACATAATTATAGGTCGCGGTCGAGTTCGTTATCGGTGACGTTTCGTGATTGATTGATTATTGATCGTGGTCTTCGATCAAGGTGAGTTCATAGCCTCGTTTTTGAATTATTTTAAATGTTTTAAAACCCGCGAGGGGGATACATGCTTGTTTTGAAAAATGGAACACAAGTAACATCATGTGTACTTGTTGTTGTTTGTTCTGGAAAGTGGAACGCAAGTAGTTTTAAACGTACTTGTTGTTGCTTGTTTTATAAATTGAACATAAGCAGTTTGATATATGCTTGATGTTGTGGTTTGTTCTAAAAATGGAACGCAAGTGTTTTGAATTGATAATATGATTTTTATTGTCATGAGTTTATGCCTTTGACTGTGTACTCGTTAATTACCGAGGAGGTAAACGCTAAATGCATTAAATAGATCTATTGGGTTTGACAGCCATGTCCGGGGTATGAATCCGAAGGTGAGCACCCTGTAATACCCGGTCACTTATTTATCTATAACGATAATGTGTTAAGGTTCGGTACACGGGCTCATGAAGTTGGAAATATGGTGTGGCTTGCCTAGCTAGCAAGTCATACGTGTTTTTTGTGGAACCAAACTGCGTTCTAAGGATATAAATGTTTTGCGGAACCAACTATATGTTCTAATTGTTACTTGAAAACTCTATGAATTCACTCAGCCATTGTGTTGACGTTTTTAAGCATGTATCTCAGGTTTAGGTGCTTGTGATGGCTTGGATGGGACGGAACGCGAATATCAAGGATTGGAACTCGGTGAAACTTTGTACATTCGATAAAGGAAATTTTAAGAAAACGAGTCGTGATGTGACTCATTAGAAATATATTTTCTAAACTGGTTTGGGACCTTGTAACTCTGATCTTCTTTTTAAATAAATCGAATGTGATTTTGTTTTATAAACGTCTCTTTCGAAGTCGTTTACTATGACTCGTGTGCATGTATTTTGAAGTAGCACCCCAAAGAGATATTCCGATGCATTGTAAGTTTGGGAGTGTTACAGTAATGTAATGTGTTTGTGAGTCCCAAACTGAACAGATCTTTGCAGCCTGCTAAGGGTGATAGCCAACTTGTATAAATACAGTTTGACTATTAGAAACACTGACTATGAATACTAATTGTATATGCGGAATCTACACAATAGTATTAAGAAGAACAATGAATAACTAAACTTGATTTCTATTAATCTGCTTAAAGTGATTACAGATTACTAACTATGAGATATGATTGTATGAGATGTATGTTGAACTCCTTTCTAACTATGCCGTGAGGGATCCTTTTATAGACTAAGGATAAACTCTAATAGGCTTACAAAACGCATAAAAGATAATACATATCTTTTCCTATAATATCTCATACATATCTCTTAAACGGTACTAACTATTTTCTACTAACGGTACTAACTAACTGATCAGTACTTAACACTTTGTACTGTCAGTACTAACTATAACTATCGGTACTAACTATCATCACTAACGGTACTAAGTCAGGAAAACACAATTCCCAACAATCCTCCCCTAAACATGATTGTTGAACTCTTTTAACTTCATGTTTCTTCAGGTTAATCATATTTAGTTCTTGGAGGATGTATCCAAACACTTTAACATAGCATGATCTAATCTTTAAACACTATCTATCTTCAGCAGCAACTCTGTCTTTTCAGCAACACAACAACATCTTTTCAGCAAACATTCCAAACTAAGTGGCTTTGTAGTTTTGCAAACTACCAGCCTATAAAACGGAATTTGATGTTCCTTTACCAGTAGCCGTTGCTCTGGATAGTTAATAATTTCATTATAAAGAAAATATGGTGGTTAAATTCTCCATGCAGTTTTGTAACTGGCAAACCATCTACGGAATTGAATTGTCTTTTCTAAATACCGTTTGCTTTTGGAATTGCCAATAACTTCATTGTCATAACGATGGGTGCATTGATAAACCAATATAGTTTTTAGGGTAACTATCATGCTATCAACAGATTTGAGTAGTCTTTACCAAGAACTGTTTGATCTTGGACTAGCCAACTCTTCACCATGAAGCAAGGTGAGTTGAAAACCCTACAATTTTTGGTAAATTGTCAACCGATATTTAAGGATTTGCGAAGTCTGTACCACAAAAGCAGTTTGCTTATGGGACTAGCCAGTTCTTTTTTTTTTGGATTTTTATAAAAGGAAATAAAATGGAAATAAAAATATTTTTGGGTTTTTTTTAATATTTATAAACGAAAAGGAAAAATAAAAATAAAATAAGAAGAAAAATATTTTTGGATTTTTTTATATTTAATTAGTACGAAAATAAACTTTCCGAAGAAAGGATCTTCAAGGCTCGAACACGAACAATCCCGTAGAAATCGCTACACCTTTCCCCGGCAGCGGCGCCAAAAATTGATCCGTCCGAATCGATACGTATAAAATATATAATATAATATATAGATACGTAATAATAAGGATAGGCCAATTATAGTATAGTATAGTATTACCGTCGGGTTCAAGAAATTCACTTTTAACCAAAGCGATATCTCAAAAACCTTACGGGTCGTTTCCTCGACGAGAGGTGAATGGAAATCTACGTTCAAGTTGTAAATCGAGCTTGAATAGCATAAAAGTTTCTTTTGGTTTAGTTTTCTAAATCTACTAAAAGGGAAAGCATATAAAAGAGAAACTAAACTTTTGGTTTTAAACTATTTTTATACTAAAAATTAAACTAATATTAATTCTAAGATTTAAATCTACAAGATTATACTAAGATTAAGCTAAAATATATAAATGAAAAATAAGCTTGCTAAGTGACGTGAAAAGTTCTTCAAGTGTGAACTTAGGTTTATTAACGAATTATAATCTTTAGAAAAGATAATTTTCTCACAACTTTGGTTTATTTTCAAAACAATCTAAAGAAAATAATTACTAGATGTGTAATTTGATTATTCTCCGGATTTTGCCCTTTAAACAATCAAATTACAAATCTAAATAATTTGGAAAATTATTAATTTCTAAACCTTTTATAAATCCACACTTAATTACCAATTCACTAATCACTTAACAAAGCACGTGTAATAAATCTACTCTACTCACAACTCATAATGAAACTAAACCTAGCCATTAATGATAAAACTAAATCTACACTAATTAATTGAAAAGGGATTAGAAAATGGAACCGAATTGGAGACCCGCAATTTAAACGATTACCACCCGATTTATTTAACTAAAGCAACTAGTCAAAGTCGGTCTAGCTAAATAAACCCTTAAGCTCCTCGCCTCATGAGTAGACCGGTACCAAAATTAAAACAAATTAAACTGTTACAGTTAATAACATTTTATAAAAAATTCTAACTTCACAAAGTTTGCTACTAAACGACTTGTCCCAAAAATTGTAATCAAACGCAACCTTAAGTATTTAATTGTGGCCCAATTCATAATTTAAACCAAACGCAGCCATATTAGCTAAATTAGTTCCAAAAGATCAAATGACTCCTAAACGTGACCCAACTAGACAAAACGCAGCCCAAAATACCTTAACCGTGGCCCATATGAAAGTGACAAGATTAGGACCAATTTCAACCAAACGTGACCAGCTAATTTTTATAAGCCAAACGTGACATCGAGCTTACGAATAAAAAGGCTTAGTAGAAAACAAATTTAATTACTAAAAATAAGCAGATCATAAACATACACTCTAATAAGCCACGTTGCACAATGTAAAGTTACGAGTAATGAAAATAACGCAAACTAAATTCGATTAAGCTAACAATTTCCACGAAACATCTTACTAGTTTTAATCACTACACAATTAACTATCTAATAACTCCAGGAGCAATTAACAAACTAGACACACAATTTTTATCACAAAATAAGTATTAAAACAAAACTTAATAAGCTACTTGATTTAAGCTAAACAAGATTTTAGCTAAAACTACTTATCAAACCAATATAAAAATGAAATAAGTTCAAATCCAAATTGTTAAGCAACCGAAAGTAGCACTTAGGACTTTTAATAAACTATAAACACTTAAATGAATTGAATCTCAACACAATTAAGCAATTAGCTATCAAAAAATCTTATCTACACCATTTAAGCTCAAGTTAAAATGAAAAAATCTATGTAGAAGCTTTTTAAAACAGAAAATATGAGCTTCTATAAAAAAAACATAAATGAAAATAAGCACGAAAAATAAGCTCTTAGATTAAGCTCTTTCAGTCTCTAAGCTGAAATTGAGTTTTAATTAGTCTAATTCCTACTTAAAATTTTTAAATCCAACTTAATTTACATACCTTTGCTATTTGGACTTTGAAGTTTTATGGAAGTTTGACCAGTCATGGAAGGGTCAAAGATAGACTTTTACTCCTAGCTTATAGAGCAGTTTATGCCTTTGTTTAGCTGAGGCACAAGTAAGTTTTCATTTACTCTTCCTAATTTCATTTCTAGCTTAATCTTAGCTTAATAGTGTAGGATTGCTTATTAGCTTATTCTACATGCTTATTAGTGTTTAATTATCTCTACTAGTACTTATTAGTTATATGCCTTCATCTGTTTTTACTTAAATAGATATAGATCATTAGTTACTAATTTCTGTCATAAAAATCCATAAAATCCAAAAATATTAG
>BQNB010160453.1:0-14796 GCA_026074375.1 Tanacetum coccineum | reverse complement strand
ACACTCTATCTTATTCATGAAGTCAAAATCGTAGCATCAAATTCAATTAAGTCCCGGACATGCGCATTCCTTCCTTCAGGATAATGATGATATTTCTTATAGTATCCAAGGTTAGCTAAGTCCCGGATGTAGACAATTAAACCATCTGAGTAGTCAAAATGAAAACACCAAAGTCAACTAAGTCTCGGATAAACTCATTTCTTCCTACAGGATACTGACTATCTAGAGGAATCATCACACCATTATGTACCTCTTTTATCATCAGAAACTATTTCTTACATCTCTTCCCTCATGTAGGTGGAATAATACACCAAAAGCCACGAGTTAAACACTGATTTTCTCTTCGGTTATGACATTTATCTTCCCAGAATGACCTCAAATAAGAAGAAGGTATGAAGTTTGTCACGTATACTCGTTGTGCATTCAGATGTATGTCTCATTCCCCCTTGATGGTTTTGATACCTCAGAAGCAGCAAAACATTGTACGCATATATACATGAAATCTTGTGAGAAGAATAAAGTAGCTCACATCTGTCATATGAGAATCAACTGCTCATCAGATCTCTACTCATTAACTCTCTCTGACTATCTTTTACCGACCCCTTTGTAGGCTATATGAAGTGACCACTGATGGAGTAAACCCGATATACCAAACTTGAAACTGAAGTAGAATTTCATGTTCTTGTAACTTAAGCTTGCACTAATGTTGGAAGAATGGTGTAGAGAAATTATGCTCCATGCAAATATCTAAGTACTCAATACCCCCAAAGTATGAGGCATTCATCACCTATTGCGATTATCCGCGTCGTCTTCTGTGTGTGACACTGAGTACTACAACATAGTTATCCAGGTCTTCAACCATCCACCCCGACTTTTGGAAACTAGATAAACCAAGTCTTCAACTTAAATCTTAAGCACGAGCAAGTTATCATTGAAAGTCATGCATCCAACCAACCCCGACTTCAAGATAAAATAAGTACACGCCTTCATGAAATTCAACTTCAATCACAAATAAATGATACCCGATCAACTCCGTAGTCAGTTAACAATCACATATCAAATCTAGCCATTAAACAATTTAAATGCCATGATTCTTTATAAAGTTTAATCTCGGTCTCGTCTCATAAAAATCTTGTTAATTTGTCATATTAAGTCCCGGTTGAAACCATTTAAACATATTCGGCCCATCCTCTTGGTTAAGCAAATCCATCACAAGTTTTTATACAATATAATCAACCTAACAAATACCCGGCCCACTTAGAACACTAGTACAAAAAGTGGTATTGGTCACACCAAAAATATGTGACTATATACATATAGTCACACACGCGAAAAGTTTCGTGTGTGACAAAAGGTCGCGCGGCCGTAGGTCACCTACGGTCACGCATTCGAGTTAGTCACACATAAGGAAGCTTTAGTGTCCGTATCCACGTTTTTTGTGTGACTAAATAGGTATAATTTAGTGACCGTAAACAAAGCATGTTTTTTTTGTATATTTAGTCATATACAATTAAACATACAGTGGCCAAAAGTGTTAATATGTGTGACCATATGTCATTTAAAGTGAAGAAATGTGTATTTTGTGTGACTATTGTTCATCCAATGGCCACATGAATTTTATGTTTGTGTGACCTTTTGTAATATTTAGCCACACAAAGCATGTTTGTTTTAGGTATTTAGTCACATACAACTAGGCATAAAGTGACCAAAAGTGTTAATAAGTGTGACCATATGGTGTTTAAATTGAAGAAATGTGTATTTTGTGTGACTATTGGTCATCCAATGGCCACATGAATTTTATGTTTGTGTGACCTTCATTTGTAATAATAAGCCACACAAAGCATGTTTTTTTGGTATTAGTCACTACAACTAATCTATAGAGACCAAACAATAATTCAATAAGTATGACCATATGATGTTTAAATAGAAGAAATGTTATTATGTGTGACTAATGTATCATCACAATGGCCACATGAATTTTATGTTTTGAGTGTGGCCATCTTAAATATTTAGTCACACAAAAACATGTATTCTTTTGGGGTGTTTAGTCACATACAATTTAGCATATAAGTGCCAAAAGTTTAATAAGTGTGACATATAGTGTTTACATTGAGAAAATGTATATTTTTGTGTGACTATTGAACATCCAATGGTCCACATTAATATTATGTTAGTGTGGCGCTTTATAATATTTAGTCACACTAAGCATGTTTGATTTGGGTATTTAGTCACATATAATTAAGCATAAAGTAGCCAAAAATTGTAAATAAGTATGAACCATATGTGTTTAAAGTAACGAAAGAATGTATTATTTGTGTGACAAAAAAAAACAAGATCCTCCAATGGCCACATGAATTTTAATGTTTGTGTGGCCTTTTGTAATATTTAGTCACACAAAGCATGTTTGTTTTGTGGTATTTTAATCACAAACAACAAAGCATAAAGTGACCACAAGTGTTAAAAGTTGACCATATCTGTTTTTACAGTGAAGAAATGTGTATTTTGTGTAGGACAATGATCAGACCAATGGCCACAATAATATTATTTTTGTGTTCATTTGTAATATTTTAGTCACACAACATGTTTTCTTTTGGGAGTTTTAGTCACAATCCAATTAAGCATAAAGTGCCAAAGTGATTATTAAGTGTGACCCATATGGTGTTGTAAACTTGAAGAAATGGTGTATATTGTGTGACCTATTGATCTCCAATGGTCACATGAATCTCATTTTAGTGTGCCTATTGTATATTTAGCACACAAAGCATGTTTCGTTTTGGGTATTTTTCGTCCAAACTAATATTTAAGCATAAAGTAGCCAAAGTGTTTTGAATAAGGTGTGACATATTGTGGATTTAAAGTGAAGAATTGTGTATTTTATGTTGTGACATAGGATCATCCATGGCCGACCAATTGAAATTTTATTTTGTGTGGGCCTATATGTACTATATAGTCACTCAAAGCATGTAGTTTTTTTGGTGTAGTTAGTCACATACAATTAACATAAAGTGACCAAAGTATATAATAAGCATGTGTGCCAAATGCTGTTTACCGGTGAATAAAATGTAAACTTTTTTGTGTGACTATGATGATCAATGGCCCACATAAAATTTATGGTCTGTGTGGCCTTTTGTAACATTTAGTCATGACAAAGCATGTTTGTTTTGTATTTAGTCACATACAATATGAAGCAAAAAAGGTGAACCACAAGTTTTAATAAGTGTGACCAAAAGGTGTTAAAGTGAAAAGAAATGTGTATTTTGTGTGACTATTAATCAATCCAATGGCCCACATAAATCTTTAATGTTTGTGTGGCCCTTATGTATATTTAGTCACACAAAGAATTAAGCAAACAATGACCAAAAATTAATTACAAGTGCGACCTTCATGCATCTTTTAATCACATTTAAGCATCAATATATAACCAAAAACAAATCAAATATATAAATCAAAATAAGATTCAAATACAATAAAACAGGAATGTAATATCACTGAACCAATATAAAATTGTAATGTCGATATACTAAACTCTCAATAAACTAAGGCCTCTGACTCCTCTTCTATTAGCTTCCTTTACATGGCAAGCACTAGAGACGTAAACGTTTTTGCGGCTTCGTTTGTACTTGGAGGTGTTTGCTTGCAGGAAACAAAAGCCGCGTGTATGAAACACTGAATTAAATATGAAGAATTATATATATGTAGGTTCATAGAACACATGTATGTACCTTTGGATACCAAAACATCTTGATTCTGTTTGGCCATGCAACAAAAACCACCTACGTGCATCCAAAACTGTGTGCAACCGTATACTCCTACATCCGTATAAATGCCTTGCATCCACCTAAGATTTATCAATTAACAGTTTTTCACCACCCGCAATCTTTGGGAGTGCTTTGATTCTGAAGCAGTTATTTTCCCATCACTCTTGTACAGCAATACCCTCAGCAACCAATAGTTTGTTTTCTTTAAGTGCCACAGTCTGCACTTGATTTTCCTAAAAAAATGATGTTGTGCATGGTATGTATCAGAAATTAATTAAACAAAAGAATATATGAAACATGTAGAAATACATTCTTGATGTAATACCGAAACATTTTTCTTAGATTAGAGAATCTTGACTTGAAGAACACCTTTCCAGGATTGATCTAGTCCTATACTTACTCTACAGATTTAACAGTTTTCCCTGTATTTCCATATAACACACGGTAAATATATAAGACAAGTATGTAGAATTCAAAAATCACAGGGGGTGTTTTATTAATTACTTACCCTTTTTTGCATTCTTCCGATGCGCGCACATTCTGGATCACATCCACAACATTTTGGGTTCCGCCCTCCTCATCAGCCATTAACATGACTGCTGCAGTTAACTCTTCCAAATCTTCTCCATATGAAGTGTCAAGCATGAAATCATTCTCTTCATTGCTGAGGTTGCTTCCAGCTTCATCTTTCATAGCTAACAACATTTGTTCTCTGAAATACTTTGCATCACGAACTTTTGGTTTCTGACATTCACGAGCATAATGACCTTTCTCATTGCAATTGTAACACTGAACATTTGCTTTGCCTGGAGTAGACTCAGTTCGTGGAACACGCTGAATAATCTGATTGCTTTCATCACCTGCATTTCCTGTATTAAACCCTTGAGTTCTGTTTCTCCCTGCATTCTTGTTAGCATTTCCACCATAACCTGCATTCTTGGTTTGTATGTCAACTCGACCATCCTGAACCACAGCTTGATTCCTTGTGTTGGAGGAAATACGAAGACGATTGTTGGTGGGTGTAGAGAACTTTTGAGAGATTGCTCGGGCGAGTAACATCATAGCAGTTGTAAGCTTATCCTCTTGAGAATCGCCTTGTAACTCCCCTTGATATTCATCATCATAATCAACGACTGATGGAGGATGTGTGACATAGTATGGTTGTGGAGAATAAGAAGAGTTTGCATGAGAATGTGATGAAGAAGCATTTGAATGAGCAATAAGAGCTAAAGGATCATGATTCTTGGCAGCTTTCTTTGCCCTTGATGCTAGAACATGTGGTTCAAATTGCACTAACGAATCATACAACACATCATAAGAGACTGCAGATCCAGTTTGATTGTGACGAACCATGGTAACATATTTGCTCCATTCTGGTTGCAAGCAATTGAGAAACTTTGTATTGATTGCCACCGGTATTGGACGAACATTATTATGATATGTAATATTCACGAGTGTTGTCAACCTTTCATACACGGATTCTAACAATTCTCCTTCTTTTGCTGTAAACTTGTCAAACTCGTCTATAAGACGTGAGTGTCTCACATTACTAGTAACCTCAGAACCAAACATCAACCTTTTAATTCGTTCCCACATTTCCTTGGCATTTTTACATGCATCCACTAAATTGTATATTTCATTTGGTATTGCTTGAAGAAGATAATTCATGACTTTCACATTAGCAATGTGTTGACTCTTGTTTCCCGCAGTTATTTTGGACAATGGTTCAAGTATCTCTTGCCGATCGTTGTCTGGATTAGGAATCATTGGCCTCTTATAAGGTATGTTCTGTATTGAGTTCTACATCTACTCCTTGTCTTCAAGGCTATTATCCAGAAAGCGTTTGTTCCTACTTTCCCATGGAATATAATTCCCTTTCTCAAGCATTAGAGGTCTTTCATTAGCTCCTGGGTCTGCTAGAGTTTGTTGATTTGAAGTAGACATGTTGTATCAAATGATTACAATGCAAACTTGGATCGTTTTGGAGATAAAGTCTTGTAATCATGAAGTTAACGAGCAATTACAACCTTGTCTTGTATTACAATGAAGTAACCTTGATTTGTGACAAAAGACTAAGTAACACGTAAACTTTTATACGAAAGCTCAATTTCCAAGATTAGAAGATACGAAACCTCTTAAACTGTGTTACGAAACCCAAATTATGAGATACAAAACCTTTGAAACAGTGTTACGAAACCCAATTACTGTGTTACGAAACCTCTTGAAACAGTTTATGAAACCCCAAAACTGTGTTACGAAACCTCTGAAACAGTTTACGAAACCCCAAAACTATGTTACGAAACCTCTTCCAATGAGATACGAAACCTTCCAATATGAAAACTGAATTACGAAACCTTCAGTTAGGAAAGCTATGTTACGAAACCCCTTGTTTACGAAACCAAGTCTTACGAAACCTCAAACTGTAATACGAAACCTTCGTTACGAAACCTTCAGTTACGAAACCAGCAATTACGAAACCTTCAACAAGGAAACCTGTGATACGAAATCTTGAAGTTCAAAACCAAAACCAATCTTTTGATACGAAACCTCTAGTTACAAAACCATAGTTATACGAAATCTTTCACTGTTTACGAAACCAAACGGTTACCGAAAGCTCTAATTTACGAAACCTCCTTTCGTAAATTCCAAATTGCCTCTCCTTTCGTAAAATCCAATAAACCTTTTACTCTCGTAAAATCTTAGCTACGAAACCTAATAAAAACTTATCAATCTGATTTTAAGCATTTTAGAACGATAATATCAATGTTATCTTTTCAAATTGATAAAATCTATGTTACAAAAGATATAGAAAGTGTTACCAAAGCTAAACTATGTTACAAAAGCTATAAAATCACTTACGTATGGCAGTTTACGAAACCTTATCTACGATACGAAACCTCAAAACTAAAATACGAAAGTTATTTTCTCGCCTAAAACAGTTACCGAAACCTATTCTTGGTTTACAGTGAAGAAATGTGTATTTTGTATGACTATTGTTCATCCAATGTGAGCATATGGTATTTAAAGTGAAGAAATGTGTATTTTGTATGACTATTGTTCATCCAGTGGCCACATGAATTTTATGTTTGTGTGACCTTTTGTAATATTTAGCCACACAAAGCATGTTGGTGGGAGTGGTTGTCTCTGGGTATTTAGTCACATAAAAACTAGCATAAAGTGACCAAAAAGTGTTAATAAGTGTGACCATATGTGGTTTAAATTGAAGAAATGTGTATTTTGTGTGACTATTGATCATCCAATGGTCACATGAATTTTATGTTAGTGTGGCCTTTTATAATATTTAGTCACACAAAGCATGTTTGTTTTGGGTATTTAGTCACATATAATTAAGCATAAAGTAGCCAAAAGTGTTAATAAGTGTGACCATATGGTGTTTAAAGTAAAGAAATATGTATTTTGTGTGACTATTGATCATCCAATGGCCACATGAATTTTATGTTTGTGTGGCCTTTTGTATTTTAATATTTAGTCTCATAATGCATGTTTTTTTTGGGTGTTTAGTCAATACAATTAAGCTTAAAGTTGCGCTAGTGTTAAGAAGTTTGTGACATGTGGTACACAATGTTTAAATATTATTTTTATATTTAAATTGAAGAAATGTGTATTTTGTGTGACTATTGATCATCCAATGGTTCCAAGAATTTTATGTTAGTATGGCCTCTTTGTCATATTTAGTCACTACAAAGCAGGTTTGGTTTGGGTATTAGTCACACTCAAATTAAAAACATTGAGTGGCAAAAGTGTTAATAAGTGTGACATACGGTGTTTTAAAGTGAAGAAATGTGTATTTTGTGAGGGACTATTGATCATCCAATGGCACATAAATTTTTATGTTAATGTGGCCTTTTATAATATTTAGTCACCACAAAAGACTGTTTGTTTTGGTACAATTAGTACATACAACCTAAGCATAAAGTGACAAAAAAGTGTTAATAAGTGTGACCATATGCTATTTAAGTTGCAGAAATATGTATTTTTGTGTGATTATTGACATTCCATTGGCCACATGATTATAATGTTTGTCGAGCCCTTTGTAATATTTTAGTCACACAAGTCATGTTTCTTCTTTTGGGTATTTACGTCACATACAATTAAGGGCATAATTGTGGCCAAAAGTGTTAATAAGTGTGACCATATGGTGTTTAATTGAAGAAATTTGTATTTTGTGATGACCTATTGATCATCCAATGGTCACATGAATTTTATGTTAGTGTGGCCTTTTGTAATATTTAGTCTCACAAAGCATGTTTTGTTATTGGGGTATTCTAGTCAAAATATAATTAAGCATAAAGTTAGCCAAAAGATGTTAATATGTAGTGACCATATGGTGTTTAAAGTGAAGAAAATATGTATTTGTGTGACTAATTGATAATTCCAATGGCAAAATGAATTTTATGTTTGTGTGGCCTTATTGTAAAATTAGTACACAAGGATGTTTTTTGGGTGTAGTTAGTCACATACCAATTAAACATTAAGGGACCAAAGTTGTTAATAAGTGTGACCATATGCTGTGTATGGTGAATTAAAATGTGTATTTTGAGGGACTATGATCATCCAATGGCCACAAATAAAAATTTTATGTTTGTGTGGCCTTTTGTCATCAATAGTCACACAAAGCTTGTTTGTTTTTTGGGTATTTAGTCACATTTTTACAACTAAGATAAAGTGACCAAAAGTGTATAAGTTGTGATCCATATGGTGTTTAAAGCGAGAAATGTGTATTTTGTGTGAATATTAAGCATCCAATGGACCACATGAATTTTATGTTTGTGTGGCCTTTGTATATTACGTTCACACAGAATTAAGCAAACCAATAACTTGAAAGTGTTAACAATGTGTGACCATGATGCATCTTTTAGTCTACATTTAAGAAATTAATTATAAATCAAAGGAAATCAAAATATCTATATCAAAAAATTCAAATACAAATAAAATGGTATTGTATATAACTGAACCAATAAAAAGTAATGGTCGGTATATACTAAACTTCTCAATAAACTAAGGCCTTCTGACTCCTCTTCTTATTAGCTTCCTTTTGCATGGCATCACTAGAGACGTAGAAGTTTTTGCGCTTCGTTGGTACTTTAGGTGCAGTTTTGTTCTCAACAATGATCATTTGTATGGTACTTGGTGGTGTTGCCTGCAAGAAACAAAAGTCGCGTGTATCAAACACTGAATTAAATATGAAGAATTATATATATGTAGGTTCATAAAACACATGTATGTACCTTTGGATCAAAAACAACTTGATTCTTTGGCCATGCAACAAAACCACCTACTGCATCCAAAACTGTTGTGCAACCGTTACTTCCTACATCCGGTATAAATGCTGCATCCACTAGAGATTTATCAATTGACACTTTGTAGCAATCCTTTGGGAGTGCTTTGTTATGAAGCATTATTTTCCCATCACTCTTGTATACGGTACCCTCAGCAATAATAGTTATTTTCTTTAAGTGCCACAGTCTGCACTTTATTGCCTAAAAAATGATTTGTTGCATGTATGTATCAGAAATTAATTAAACAAAAGAATATATGAACATGTTGAAATACATACTTGTGGTAGTACCGACACATTTTCTTTGGATTGTGAATCTTGACTTGAAGAATCCTTTCAGATTGATCTAGTCGTTCTCTTAGCTCCCACAGATTTAACAGTTTCCTGTAATGCTTATAAATCACGTAAATATATAAGACATGTATGTAGAATTCAAAAATCACATGGGGGGGTTTTATTAATTACTTACCCTTTTTTGCATTTCTTTCTGAATGCTCGCATCATTCTGATCACATCCAAGAACAGTTGTTCCGCCCTCCTCATCAGCACTGCTATTTATTGGATGAATTTCCACCGGAGGACACCTGCAATATAAAGTAAGAACACATGTGTTAGGATTAAAAGGATTCTTTAGTTCTGCTGATGATTACTGTGATGGTTATGGTTTAAAGACTGCTTGTTGAGAATGTATTAAAATATACCAAGTCATTAGTGGTTGCTAGTTACAAATGTTAGTACTGCTAATGTTAGCTGAAAATGTAGTATTATTAATGTTGCTCTGAGTTAAGACTATTAGATTATAAGCTAAGTACTGTTGATTTTGTGTTATTACTGCTTATGAGATATGAATGAAATTATAGTAGAAAAAGATTTGAATGGATGTAAGCCATTAGGTCTCCTTAGTGTATAATAGGAGGTCCTAGTAGATTAGGTCAGATGTACCTGCTATTCTATAGATCAGTGCTTATGATTCGTTAATTAAAGTTAATTAGAAAATGAATGTTTAACAACATAAAAAATGTTCTTAAATCTAGTGGTGTCAATTGAGTTGGCTTTGGACTACACTGCCCACCTTGTGCATGTGGTAGCCAACTGATTTTACAGTTAGTCACCATCCCTCTGTCTGTGACATCTTTGCTGGACATTATCTTGATTAATAGTTCTTCTCTTCACGTTCACGTCTGCAGCATCAAGTTGACTTTTTGTAACAAAATTTCTTTCATCAGCTGCTGTTTGCTTCATGGGAGATCAAATTACCTCTTGTTTGTACTCCACTTTCCCACTCCTCTTGCATAACGACCTTTTCCCTTACCTAATACAAGTGTCACTGCTCAGTGCTTGATCTACCTGCAAGGTTTCCTTCTTGATCTTGTCTCGGTTTCTTCTGCACACACAATATGGGAATTAGGTTATTATACGAATATGAACATAATAAAAAAAATTGCAGAAGAAAATTACAAGCTTTATATCCACTGATCTAATTCTCTATCATCTTGATATTCTCTGTCTTTGTTTACCCTTCCTTTCAACCATAGGGTACCACAGGTGGGTTCTTCATCTTGTTCAATTCTTTTTTTCAATCTTATAAACATCAAATACATACACATGTAAGTTAAAACCGATATAAACGAATGTGATGCGTTGAAATGAAAATGGGCAATTGTGTATTCTACCATTTTCTCTTTCACATGTGCGTATACAACTCTGTCCCGTTTGTATGCGAAAAAACACACTTTTAAAACGCGTCATTTGCTTTAGATATTTCACCTTGCAATACAAATCATAAGGCGTTTTGAGTGTAATGCTGCTAGTATAAAACTAATATATATGAAAACATAAAGTTATGAAAGATATATGGACTTACATAAAAATGACTAATTAAAACATTGTATTCCTCGGTGGCTGTGTAGTTTACAAAATTGACACAATCTTCGGCTTTTAAAATTGCAGAATACTTCGTCGGGACTTCATTTAGCTTTGAGGTCTATCTTGGTTGGGCAATCCTGTATGTTTGTCTTGTTTCCTTTAAATTCCTTTGAAGTTGACCAAGACGGCATTCTATTACCAGCTTTCTGAACGTTCAAGTCAACATCAAAAGTATCGCTTTGCAGAGATTAACACAATGTTTGTGAATTAATTAGTTGACATATGTAAATGGAGGTAAACTTATGTTAATACTGGGTTAAAAATAGATCTATGTTGTAGTGATTTCATCCTATAGTTTATTTCTGGCTTTGGACCCACCTTTTCCAGATTTAGAATTCTGCAAACATTATGATCACGAACCATGTCTCCTAAAAAACTCGAAAAACAATGCTCCTGTGTTTTCCTGATTATCCTATTCAAGGCATCGAAGATTACACTAAAGCTTTACTTCACCTGGGTGTTTCCTTATTCCTAAGATACTGCTTAACGCTGGTTATGCCCCTGCTTAGCATAACCATTTGAATTGTTGTTTTCATCATCTCATGCGCTTCCTTAGTATACTCCTCTGATTCATATCCTATCATCTTCAATTACATATTCTTTTTCATTATCATAATTAACCCACAAATGGCCGGATTCATCAATGGCTTGAGTTTCCATGATTCTTCAGCAGCAATGTGTAAAAGAAAATAAGTAAAATTGGTAATTAATGGTGTAAAAAGAGATTTTGTTGTTCTGTTTTGGTTCTGCAGCCTTTTGTTTGGAGAGAAGAAAAGAGTGTTTGTTTTTGCTAAAATTAGGAAAATAAACCGTCCATATTCATATGTGATTTTAAAATTTTTGGCTGCAATTTGGCTCCAAATTTTTAAATTTTTAAAAGTTAAATTTTTTGCTGAAATTAGGAAAATAAACCGTCCATATTCATATGTGATTTTAAAAGTTAAAATTTTTGAATTATTGATAATTTGACATTGATTATTTAAATTTGGCGCTCAATTAAAGATGTAATCTTTTATCATTAAAAAGGGATGTGTGACTATTTGTTTATTAATATGTAAATTTATTTTAAAAAATAAAATTTGATGACAAATTAACATATAAAAAGTGTAATTTACATGTTATACTCATCCATATAGTCATAATACCAATTGATTCTACCAAAACATCTATCTAATACAAAATTTAAAAAATTTAAATTTAAATTAAAATAAATTTGGATCAATTTACGAAATACCGTTACCAACATACCAAACCGAACCGCCCCGTGAACACCCCTAATATGACCCATATGATGTCAAATACCCATTAATGAATGTGACTAGTGATATCCTAATGCACATGACCCATGACCCATATGAATTAGCCACAATCACCGGTCATGCATGGGTTCCATTACAATATAAGCCACTTCAACCCAATGCACATGACCCTATTGTTAATTACCCATTGTCACCAGTCATGGATGTGTCGTAACATGACACTCTAAGCAACTACAACCCAATGTATATGACCCATATGATGTCAAATACCCATTAATGAAGTGGTTAGTGAATCCTAATGCACTATGCTTTGACCCATAATGAATTAGCCATTAATCTCAGTCATGCATGGGTTTCATTACAATATAAGCCTATACAATCCCAATGCTCACGGACCCCATGATCATGTTAATTACTCCAATTGTTCACCAGTCATGATGTGTATTAACATGACACTCTAAGCCATAAACCCATGCATATGACCTTATGATGTCAAATACCCATTAATGAAGGTGACCAGTGATGTCCTAATGCTCATGACCCATGACGACGAACTATGAATTAGCCATAAATCACGGTGTCGCATGGGTTCCATTACAATATAAGCCACTACAACCCAATGCACATGACCCATAACCCATGTTAATTAATCAATTGTCAACGTCATGGATTGTGTCGTACATGACACTCTCAGTAGCGTAACTACAACCCAAATGCATTTGACCCATCATGATTGTCAAAATAACCCATTAACTGAATGTGACAGTGATTCACTATAGGCTATGACCCTGATCGACCATATGAATAATACCATTAATCACCAGTCATGCTTGGGTTCCATTACAATATAGACACTACAAACCCACGACATGACCCATGACCCTGTTAATTAACTATTATCACCAGTACATGGATGTGTCGTAACTTGACACTTTATAGCGCAACTACAAACCTAATGATTATGCCCTATTGATGTCAAATACCCATTAATGAATGTGACTAGTGATATCCTAATGAACCATGACCCATATGAATTAGCCATAATCATCGGTTATGCATGGGTTCCATTACAATATAAGCCACTACAACCCTATGCATATGACCCATATGATGTCAAATACCCATTAATAAATGTGACCAGTGATATCCTAATGCACATGACTCATGATCGACGACCCATATGAATTAGCCATAATCACCAGTCGTGCATGGGTTCCATTACAATATAAGCCACTACAACCCAATGCACATGACCCATAACCCATGTTAATTACCAATTGTCACCAGTCATGGATGTGTTGTAACATGACACTCTAAGCGCAACTACAACCCAATGCATATGACCCATATGATGTCAAATACCCATTAATGAATGTGACCAGTGATATCCTAATGCACATGACCTATGATCGACCCATTGATTAATTAGCCATAATCATCGGCTCGTTGAATTGGGGTTCCATTTCCAATATAAGCTACTACAAACCCAATGTAATGACTATGGACCCCTTGTTAATTACTAATTGTCCACCAAGTCATGGATTAATATTATTTTATTTATATTGTGTCGTAACAGACACTTAAGCGCAAAATACAACCCTAACTGCATATGACCCTTTTGAATGTTAAATAACCTATTAATGAATGTGACTAGTGATATCCTAATGCACATGACCCATAAACCCATTATGAATAGCCATAAAATCACCGGTTATGCATGGGTTCCATTACAATATAAGCCACTACAACCCAATGCACATGACCCATGTTAATTACCCATTGTCAACAGTTAAGTTTAGGATGTGTCTTACATGACTCTACTAAGCATCTACACACAATGTATATGACCCATATGATGTCAAATACTGAATGTGACCAATGATATCCTAATGCATATGATCCCCATACTCGACCCATTTGAATTAGCCATATTCACCGGTCATGCATGGGTTCTATTATAATATAAGCCACTACAACCATGTTAATTAACCATTGTCACTAGTCATGGATGTGTCGTAACAGGGAGGTCGACCGATATTCACCGATTAATCCCGCTTAGAACGATTACAAGCTACAGGCAGGTCGATCGCCCGACTATCGATTCACGATTTTTTCAACCTTTGCTACTATTATCGTGGCTAAAAGTATTTTCCCGATTAATCCCTCCTAGAATGATTACAAAAGATACCGGGAGGTCGACCGCCCGTCTATCGATTCATGATTTTTGCAACCGTTTCTATATTATCATGGCTAAAGGTATTTTCCCTCTGATATTTTTGTGAAATATTTCGTAAAATTCGTGATAATGTATTCCCCCAAAAATTTCATGAATCATATTCCCCCAGAAACAACTCCTCCTGTCACCCGCCACAACTCTCTCTTATCTCACCACAAATCCTGTCACCACCACAGCTCTCATCACGTCACTCTCTCGTCGATCACTGTCACTCTCCCATCATAGACCCACCACTCCTATCACCACTAGTAAGTATTATGTTCCTTTTGTACACATCGTTCTAAAAAAACCATGTTTATGATTCTGTAATTGAAAATG
>BQNB010160452.1:0-14796 GCA_026074375.1 Tanacetum coccineum | reverse complement strand
TTAGCCTTCAAACGTCATAATAAATACAAAAGCAATTATTTAGCCAAGGTAAACTAAACGAGTTAACGAATGATACCAAAAATTGAATGATTACTAAAGTATATGGAATTACACGTTGTCTCCTATAGAATTGATAGTGTTTCTCTACCTTCTCTGCTCTTTTTCTCCTCTAAAATCGACTTTTATGGTTTAGGTATCGAGAATATGATTTAGCACACCTAAAACTCATTTTTGAGTTTTCTATTTATATTGTCTAGAAGTCGGTTCGATACGGCGTATCCAAAGGATTGGATACGGTGTATCCAAGGGATTGGATACGGTGTATTAGGGGTTTCTTGGGGTAGGGATCACGCTTGATATCTTCCAGAATCTTCACATACTATATCTTTAATACGGCGTATTGGTCATCTCTGGATACGGCGTATTGAGCTTGTTTGCTTCGTGGTCTTTGGTGAGTGTAGGCACGGATATGCCGTATCTTCCTTGATGGATACAACGTATTGGTAGTCAGAATCATTAATCTTCAAAATATCTTTGTTTAAGCTCCAGAATGCATGCCTTTTGCTAATATTTACCAAGTACTCCATAATTACTGCAATTCTTAAATAATAACATGGGATAAATAATGCTATGAAATAGATGTTATTTGATGTCATCAAATATCCCCCCACTTGAATCCTACTTGTCCTCAAGTAGCCTTTAGAAGTTTATAAATATGTATCCCTAAGGATATTTCCCGTTAAAGCATTTATTCGATCCATTACAAGTACTCAATCAAACATCTCACGACATAGGAAGATGAAGACACTCAAATCACTCAACTAATCTATGTGGTAACATATAACTAATTCGCTCATTTGCTCAGTCGTGATGAGTATTCTATCATAAGCTTGGCAAGGATACACATCTCCACCACTAAAGCCAAGGAGTAACAAGTTTATAAAGGTAAATATGGGTTTTTTGTATGAAAGGCTTACGGTTGATCATTCTATAATTCTTTAACCAACCAAAAGTACCTACTCCCAACAAGGCAGCGAATCAACACATATATGATGGCCGTAACGACGAATAGACATAGTGTGTTTTCGACTTCACCAATCCCTCATTCGAATTTAACCAAACGGAGGGATGAAGAAAGATATAGGTAGGAACTCTTCTAACTTTCACAAAAAAAGGCCGTAAACCGAACGAGTAGCTAAACATTCATATTATATGCCGAACGACGGAATAAGACAGCACGCTCGATACAATCCCTCATTACCGTAAAACCAGCGGCTAATCATTAGGTGAGAGGGAAGTAAATTGTTGTTAAATAAAAATCAAGAAACAAATAGATTAAGCCTAAAGTACAAGTTGCTAGACACTTTTCCCGATCGTTACCATGATAAAGACACAACTATTTACAACATCTTGATCATCGATAAAAAACAACAACCTAAGTTGGCGTTCCCGTAACGGTCAACTTCCCAACATATACCAAAATTTTTACATACTCCTACCAAGGCAAGTGGTGGATATCCTCACTTTATAACAATACTCTAATCGTTGATTTTTAGACGTATCAATGAATAATCGATCTTTTGTGTAATTCCTTCGGTAATGATCTTTGCGAAATGATTATCTTCAAATCTTTCCTTTTATTTCTTTCTCTTTTATTCTATTTTTTTGCTAACTATACTTCAAATCTCAGTGTGGTTTCACCATCTCCACGATCATAACAACTCAGGATAATTCCTTCGTTAGTTCTTTATTTTTCGGATTCACCATTAATTGTGATGGTAGTAAAATCACATGAGTTTTGACTATAATATACATTCCCATTTGCAATGTGCAAATTTCCAACCACACCAAAGATAGAAAATGACACAAGACTCAGGAAATACAAACTTTACACTTTAAGCAACTAGCAACTGTAAATTAAACTTAATCTAACAGGGTAGGTTAAGGTGTAAGGGTGTAACGAAACAAATAGTTGGTGTAATTTCTAAAGGATTGGTTCTATGAGTTTTTATAATGGATCTCCACTCTAAAGATGAGAGTGGAAAAGGGTTTAAACTGTAGGTTAACTAACCGGTGTAGTTAGTTAATACAACATGTAAAGGCGATTTGGGTGTAATCCCAAAATTTACCAATTGAAAAAAGTTACTCCAATTAAATCTATAATACTCATTATTGTGGTCTTGAGTGATATACCAAGCCAAATTCTAAAGTCCACTACATCACAGCACACTCATATTTTGTAGAATTTGGGTAAAAATTTGGAAACTGAAAGGTTAAATCCTCACAATATCTAACAAGGGTTATTATGTGCGGGTTATGTAAAATGTAATTTCACAAAAGTATGCTTGATTTTTTTTAATTTGAGCATAATTTAAGCATTTTATTGTGAAAAATAGGAAAAGTAAACATTCTAATTCCATCATCCCACTTGAATTATACAACGTCATCATTGTATATATAAAACATTAAATACGAGAATTTAAAAAGAATTAGAATGAGAAACTCCCCTGATATTCGCTCGGTAGATCCTCTAAGTTGCATTATTGAGCAAGATTGTGTTGAACAGCCGTCTTGAAGTTTCAAGACTCCTACAACATTATTCGTCGATATTTAAATTCTCCACGAATATTCGTCGATATTTCTTTCACAAGGTCCTGTATAAAACATAGGAAAAACATGTGCATTCCTATCTTGGTATCTACGGTTATTTTTTACTTAACTAAACATAATATGGAATCAGGTGGGCGGTTAAGGCGTATCAGTTTAGTGAATACGCCGTATTCCAGAACTGACATTAATGTTTTTAAAGTGAAATAAAAATAAAGACTAATAATCGTCCATTTACAATACGACGCCGTTTTGGTATGGTGCGGATACGCCGTTTGATGTTGAGGTAAGACGACTCGATAAAATTAATAACAATTCGGGTTGTCTCCCGGGAAGCACTTTTGTTTACAGCAAAGTCTTTAAGTTAGACTTGTCTTGAGCTTCCATACATTTGAAATCATCTCTCTCCCATTCTTGCATTTAGTGTGAATATCCTGCTTGGTTCTGTAACATATTCATGAACTATGGTGTTGAACTTACTGCCAGGCATGATTCTATCATACACAAACAAATCGAAACATCATACCATGATATATACCTAAAAATATGAGAACCTTTTTAATAGTTAGATACATCACGACATGAATAATAATAAATGTATAGATAGATATAAACAAAAGATAAGGATAGGAGGGATCATGGGTCTGGCTGATGTGGGTCCTGCTGTGCTGTGGAGGTGTTAGCCTCACCGGTCCTCTGTCTAACTCGACGTCTCTGATAAGGTACATGGGTCTCAGAATATGGCACGTAGGCAACTACTGCCCTATCCATCATCCGTGCGAGCCCAATAATAGCCCATGTACTAAACCTGGAAAAATCACGAGCCATCACGTCAATCACCTCGCGTTGCTTAGTCAATGCCCCACAAATCTCATGCACGTCCTCTTCTAGTCTGGCCACCCTCTAAGGCATGGTCCTGGCAGGAGCTGGTGGTGGTAGAGGTGGTGCCTGTACGGGTGCCGGATCAGCCTGACCACCCTCATCAACAATCAGGGCATCTTGAGCCACCCTAGGGGCACCAACCATAGCATCGGGATGCCTCTCTAGTCTCAGGGCTACCCAAGCCCATGTATCATCAATCTAAACACAAATCTGCAATCTTACCAGCTCGGCCATATCGATAATCGGGAGCTCAGGGGAAATAATCGTCAATCCTCCAAGTATCTCTGCAGTCTTGAGTCCAAAATGCTCAGCCAAATGAGCCACAAACTGTCCACCAGAGATATGAGCCTCGCTCTTCCTCCCAACAGCAAATAACCTTAAGTATCTGGCCAATAAATAAGGAACATTAACCGAGTCAACATCCATCCCTCTCAAGTAGAATAAATCTACACGGTCACCTTCTCAGGTGCCTGACTCTTCCTAACAATACTACAAGCAATAACCCTATGGAATAGCCTAAGAATCAAATCTCGAATCGCAGTGTAAGATAGGGCTGTGCCAAAGAAATCTCCAGCAGATGAGATCCCTATCCAATAATAACTCAGATCCCCCTTGTCGAGGATTTGTCTGGCACTCCTTGCCCAGTAAGCACCAAATCCAGCAGTCTGCATCTCCTCATCAGTGTGTAATCCCAAGGCTAAAATAAACTGCCTCCAGCTTATGCACCTCCTAGCTCCCCCTAACTGAAACTGTAGAGCTCCAGGCGTGTCTAAATGAAGTTTAGCCTGGCCAAAGCTAAATGTACTAAAGAAACTCTAAAATAAGCTTGTGAACTAATGGCCCCCTAATGTCAAACAGCCGCCTCCAAGCCCGGCTAGTGAACAAACTAACCCCCTGATCGTCCCGGTACTCCATCAATATCCTAGCACTTAATCCCTCAGCCATCAAGTCAGGCAATCCCTCAAAATTAAATACCTGCACCCTGTGCACCTCCCTCCTATAAATCCTAGCTAATCTCTCCTCGAAATCCTCAATATCAGCATTTGTGTACTCTAAACCCTGGTACCTAAGAAATGGGTGTCTCTGCTCACGTAGTGGAAGAGCCATATCTTAAGATCGTGATAAAGAAGAGCGTTATTGAATCAAAAACTAGAGATCTTCCAAGAATTATAGTAGTAAAAATCTTATGTGTGTAGAGTGAAAAAGTTATGGTAAAAACTGAGTCGGCTTATCAATTGAGTTTATATACCAAAACTCAATACGCCGTATCAATGTTTGATGAATACGCCATATTGGCGAATTTTGTTATGGCGTATTTTGTTGACTTAGTCAACACAAGTTAAAACAGTGGATATGCCGTATTGGTTTTAACCTAACACGCCGTATCCATTCTTAGAGACCAAATTTTCCTACAATAAGGCAAAGAAAACGTATCTTGGCCTCCGCAACATTATCGCACAATCACCATCCTTATGATACCGCTTAGGGTCGAACGAAATGCCAAACAGCACATATAAATTCATAATGAGAAAGAATAGCATTCCGTTCATGTAATATCTCCAAATCATGATTTTTACTTTTAAGTTTATGAGAAAACTTCCCGTTCTGAAAGTTTTAGTGACTTTATCGTGACTCGTTTCAGAAAGCACACATGACCCATGTATAATTTCATTACCCTCTGAAGACTGTGTTATATCGGTTTCATTATTATCATTGTCTTTTTTTGATTTTAAATCATCAGGACGAATAATGTTGAAGTGGAATAGATCATTAAAGTACAAAATATTTTGTTCCTCTTCATCATATTCAGACACTGATGTTTCATCATTTAAATTAAATTTATCGATATGTTGAGGGTTTAAGGTCGGTTCAGTTAATAAATCTGATTTAGACGTTTGAGCATCATTGTAAACAATGGCTGGAAATTCGTTCTCAAAATCTTTAAAGAAGTCTAAATCACCAAAACAACTGATCGCATGCTCATGTGATGGAATTAAAGGTATGACTTTTTCATTATCATTTTCCGAATCCGTTTTCAAATCGTTGACAGAAATCATTTTATAAGAAAACGAGTTTTTGTCACAAATTATTATGTAATCCTCATCATCGGATTCGTCAATTGATATTCTAAAGTCGATCTCATCGTTGACAGGAGTACTTACTTGAGATTTACACTGAAGTGCATCCTAAGGTGCAAAGGCATCGTTAATGACTATAGCTGGGAATTCAGCTTCCACAGATCTAAGGTCATGAAGATCGTCACTAACCCTGATCTTTCCATATGTAGCAGTTTGCCAGTTAAACACCCGACTACGCCTACGAGCTTTTTCTTCTTCAAGCTTGATATATTCTTCCATAGTCATGTTGGGATCATCCATCCTGAAATAAACTTACTAGAAAGGCAGTTAAATAACCAATACGTCGTATCACACAATCACAATAAACAAACAAGAATAAAAGAACTCTAAACTACACTACTCCTAAGGGTTAGATCTAATCTAATGTTAAAAACCAAAATATCAAATAAAAATCAAGATTAATTTTCACTCCCCAGCAACGGCGCCAAAAACTTGATGTGTCGTTGTGTGGTATATATTTTATTGATTCAAGTTTTAAATTTATATTTTGCCGACTAAACCAAAAACAACACTTTAACGGGCAGTGTACCTGATCGGTAGTAGTTTCGTGGTAAGTAGGGTGTCGAACACTTGAAGCGAGGTTAAATCTATCAATTTAATTAATATCTTGGTTATCTAATCTATGTTAATTCTATTCTATTCTAAACCTATGTCAGTCTAAATCCTAATTCTAACGGGAAAATGGGGTTTTCAGCCTGAGAGACTGGCACGGTTTGGTTGGTGACTACAATCAATTCAAGACACTGTTACCCACGCAAGCTAATAGACAAAAGATAAAAGAGCGGTCGAACCTTATATAAGAAAACTGTATTAACCATTATTAATCCGATTAGAAAGTTGGTTTGTTTATTAAGTGCAATGATTTCTTCTCTCGAGGTGGCATATCATTCTTAAGACTTAGGCGTTACATCATCCTAAGACCTAGACACATTAATTCTGTCACAATTAAAGCATCCGCATAAAGCATCCTTATTTGCTGATTATAATCTATCTTAGGGATTAAAGAAATGGTGATCTTGTTAAACCTTAGCTCATAGAGACTTTACCCACTTACCGCTTAATGGTAATTTATACACTAGTAGTCCACTTGTCCAACTATCCAATGGAATCAGAACGTTATTTGTTGAATTATCTAGGTTTACATGCTAGTCAACACGATCAATAAACCATTAGCCATATCCAATTAACTAGTTAAGCCCGAAGTGTATCCTAGACATAGACTTAAAAGGATAATATTTGTGATCCTATGATTCTAGATGTATAAATCACTATATGAAGAGCTATCCCAGACTCTAGATTTACTTGGTCTGTATCACTAGATCCAGTTGAATGATAGGTCGCATACAAAAGCGCGTAAACAAGTATAAATTGATAAACATAAAAAGGCATTCAACGATAAATCAAGAAATCGAGATAAACAAATACCAAACATTCAGATCTTCATAATAATAGCTAATACCGGAAGGTATTAGCCTTCATACGTCATAATAAATACAAGAGCAATTATTTAGCCAAGGTAAATTAACTGAGTTAACGAATGATACCAAAAACAGAAAGATTACTAAAGTATATGGAATTACACGTTGTATCCTATGGAATTGAGAACGTTGCTCGACCTCTTCTGCTCTTTTTCTCCTCTGAAAATCGACTTTTATGGTTTAGGTATCGAGAATATGATTTAGCATACTTAAAACTCGTTTTTGAGTTTTCTATTTATAAGGTCTGGAAGTCAGTTCGATACGGCGTATCCAAGGATTGGATACGGCGTATTAGGGATTTCTTAGAGTAGGGATCACGCTTGATATCTTCTAGAATATTCACATACTATATCTTGAATACGGCGCATTGAGTCTCTTTGGATACGATGTATTGAGCTTTATTCTTCTGTGGTCTTTGGTGAGTGCAGGCATGGATACGTCGTATCTTCCTTGATGGATACGGCGTATTGGTCTTCAGAATAGTAATCTTCAAAATATCTTCATTTAAGCTCCAGAATGCGCGCCTTTTGCTAACTTTCACCAATTACTCCATAATTACTGCAATTCTCAAATATAAACGATTAAGTAACAATTCTTTGCAATAACTATACAAAATGGGTTAATAACATGGGATAAATGATGCTATAAAATAGACGTTATTTGATGTCGTCACCATCACACCACCAATTACTAACCAAACACCCCCAACTCAAGGCTTTAAAATCTCACCATTAGCTCCTAGAGCCCTCGTGTTCTCAACTCTGCCAAGCTCACCCATTGAGCCTACCCCTACTTGACCTCCATGGAAGACTTGCCTCCTAGAAGTTCCAATCCACCACCTTCTCAAGGCTTCAACTAGACACTCCCCTAACACACGCCTATGGACTTTGAATCATTCTTCCCACCAATCAACCTCTCTAGAAGTAGAATGAGTGCTTAACCTGAGCCACTCATGAGTAGGGATCAAGTCTTGCAAGAACTTGGTTAACTCCATGACTTCTCAAATAACCTAGAAGCCGTAATTCACAAGGCACAAAATATGGAAGATAGCCTCCTCCCTCCTTTTACCACTATCTCTTCCCAAATTCCACCCATACCACCACCATTTAATTTCACCACCACCTCTACTACATCCATACTACCATTTAGACCCAGACTCCCACCATCAAATAACTTTATCCCTCTCAACCATTCCTTGTGGATGAAAGGACCCTCATCTATTCCTCAAACACAAGTTCACTCATGCCCCCATTGCCAACGTACCAAAACACTTGTTTATAATCTTCAGGATGAAATGAGGTTCATTCTAAACCACATCCTCGAGTGTCTCAACCTCCTCACCAACCAAAAACCATAAGGTGGTGATTGCAAGTTCAAATGACCCTAGATTTTGAAAGATTAGATTAGTTAGAGCCGAACTATGTTTTTAGTTTTCCTTGATTTAAATTAATGTATTTTTACTTCATGATTTGTATGTTCTTAATTAATATTTTAGTTTTATGTTAGATTGTTCTCTTGTTTGTTAATAATCTTAGTTTTGTCATGCTTCAATGTTTGGTAATATGAATATCTTGCTGTTTGTTTTAGCATGTATAGAACACTTTATGAATAAATTACTTCCCGCCAAAATTTGGTAAAGCTGACTTAGGGCAGGTCAGCCGGTTCCCTTCCCTAAAGAAGATTAGTTCCATTTGTCGATGGAACCGAATAGAATCGGTTGCACATGATTATCATTTTTTTAAAAGGTTTCCGTAAATCTTAATCGTATCATTATACAGGTTTCTCCCTATCCAGGGGGAGTTTATCTCTTAATATTAAAATACATTTCTAACTTCTGTCTTTGTAGCATTCTTAAACAATCCCATTTAGAGGGCTTTCGTCAAGGGGGAGCATTGCATTTGATTCTCTACGAATCATCATTAGTACCGATATTAGTTGGTCCTACTCTTATCTACTACCTTATTTCATTGCATTTGTCGGGTAGTTTTGCTTAGACGCACTTTTTGTTTCGACAAAAAAGGGGAGAAGGAAGTAAAAACTCCAATTTAAAACTTATAAATTTTATAGTTTACTTCCGATAACTTTTTGTTTTGTCATCAACAAAAAAGGGGAGATTGTTAATACAAATAAACCGTAAAAACGTTTATTTGTATCTTACGATCTATCCGTGTTTTGTTGATAACAATCACAAAATCATCGGAAGTAGAAAATAAATTTTTTTAGTTTTAAACCAATAGCTTTCTAACTCAACTATCATCACTCTTCATACACATCATATTTATCATTTACATCATTCGCCTTTACTACTTTGCATTTCCTAAAAACTCGTGTCTTTTATCAAAACATATATGATACATGATACGTCCAAACACACTACATATATAATATAAATATATAAGGATGTAACAATTATAGTATAATAAGTATTTTCTGTTAGGTTCGAGAAACAATCTTTTAACCAAAGTAATCTCAAAAACCTCCCGAGTCGTTTTCCCTCGACGAAGCGTGAATTGAGAATCGGTTAAGTCCGTAATCGCGCGTTTTGAATGGTTTAAAAGATTTTTGATTTGGTTTTCTAAGTCATACTAAATGTAAATGACAAGTAAATAAATGCACGAAAAACAAATAAGCAAGCACGACAATTAAACACGTAAGCATAAAAAAACGTAAACGGGAATTAAAAAAACGCGACTACACGAGCAAGTACATTAAATTTAAACCATACGAACGCAAATTTAATTTTAATAAATCCTAAATGATTAAAAATGATTTTTAGGAAAAGAATTATATTTTTTTTGCTTTTATTTTATTGATTATGAATTAAAAACGATTTTAATCTAGAAAGTTAATTAAAAATAGCAAACTAATTTATAAAAATTCTGAAAAATTACTGAAACTACTTTAAACTATGACTAATACAAGAAAATTGAAATTGCTAAAAACGGGCTTATAAATAAGCCAGGAAAAATCAAATAAGCTAGAAAGGCTTAAACTGAAAATGAGTATAAAGAATAAATTATATAAATGGTTATTGAAAAAGACCCTAGGGCAGTTGGCATTGAGTGTGTGATGTGGGACTTATGTGTGTAAAGGGAGAGGTCATGGGTTCGACCCCCATGACCTTTTCTTTTTAGAAAACATTTTTTTATTTTTTTTTCTTTTTGGAAAAGCTTTAAACCACTAAAATAAATAACTTTTGTAAAAAGACTTTTTCTGAAAACTAATGATAAGCTAGGAAAAACTAGCTGAATATTAAAGAAATGCTAAACTAACTATCTTTTTGCTATAAGTAAAACTGATTTGTATTTTAAAACATAAAAAGGTAAAAGTAAATCAAAAAGGCCAAAACTAAATCCTTTCCTAAACTTAATAAGATAAAGTAACAAGAATTAAAATGACAATTTTAGCTCAAAAGCTCTTAAAAGCTAAAAGCTTATTGGACTTTGATAAGGCAGTTTTCAAAGGAGAATGCTCAAATTTGAGCTTACATTTAAGACCAATTTAGCTTAAGAATTTAGCTTAAAACTGAACACAGATCAATTTTGCCCTCCAAAGAACTTATCAAAACAAATTTTAAGGAATTTGGACTACAAATGAGCTAGAAAATAGACTTTGAAAAAGTGACAGTTTTAATCAGCACTTGCTGATTTTTATCAAGTTAAAGAAAAGATAAAATGGATTTTTAAGCCTTAAATTTAAGCTAGATTAAGCTAAGATGAAAACTCAAAAACTGAAAACAGATGAAGCTCAATGTTCAATGATCTTATGCTAGCAAGATAAGACCCTAAGACACACTAACTCTAATCTAATTTGCTTGTTGAAAACTGAACTTTTGGACAATATAGAAACTAAGAAACTTAGACAAATTTAACTCAAAAATGGACAAGAAAATTGCACAACTATACTAGATCATTTTACTGTATTTAGGACTCAATTTTAACATGAAAACTACACAAAATAGCTGCTGAAACAAAACCAACCAAATAAGCTACTATGACAAGTCTATAACTAACAGTTTTAAATTATCATAACTATGAATTATAAATTTGATTCTTAAGCTAAAACAGCTAAAGGAAACAGATTAAAACCTTAAGATTAAGCTTGATAAAGCTGGCTCAAGTGACAAAAGTGGTCTAACAGTACTAACTTATGTTAGTACTGTTAGATCTAAACACCCCTTTAAGTACCTTTTAACCAATTTTTTTCTTTAAACCTCAAAATTAACTCACAATCTATGATTACTAGATATTATTAAGCTATAATAACAACTAATAAGTAAATCTAAACACAAAATTAAGCATGAACAACTAGATTAAAGCTAATGCTACTATTTTTGGTTTTTATAAATGTTTTATATAAAATACATGAAAACTAAGATTTAAGATGAAAACTAAACACAATAAGCATCAACAGACAATAATAAGCAATAATAAGCTACTTTAAACAACATTAAGCTAATATTAAGCAAAAATAAGCTGAAGTACAAAATTAAGCTTTAAAAAGGTAAATTGGAACTTACAAGAACCTTAGCACAAACAAGGCTCATTAAATTGCTCGAGGAGCTACTCAACAAGCTCCAGCTTATCTAAGATAAGCTGGTAGGGTCTTGGAAGCCCATCCAGGTCTGGCTTCCCTTCCAAAAATAAGCTGAGGTATATTTGGAGTGGAATTTGAGTAACAATAAGCTCAGTTAAGCTTAAAGGCTTAACTGGATTTAATCTAGCTTAAGAGTAACAAAGAGAGCTTAAGAGAGTATAGCAGAGCTTATTGAACTTTAAGTAACTTCAAAAACATTTAAGAGCTTAATTTGCATAAACATAAAACTTGAATTAAAGACAGAATTTAAATGAAAACAGTAATTGCATTAATAAGAATGAGATTACATTAAAAGTAAATACAGAAAAATAAGACAATAAGCTGAAAATAAGCTACTCTATCCCCTACTCCTACTCCTAGATATCTTGCACTGTGTGTTAGATCTTCTATTTATAGCCTTGAGCAGATGCTTCTAGGGCTTGAGACGCTCCTCAATCTCTTATCCTGACCATCCAATCATAACCAACTCTGAATCCAATGATCACAGCCCTTGATTTGAGTGCACGTCACATCCTCCAATCATATGCTTGGGGATCGCCAACGTGGCTAAACGAGTGTCAGGCGTGTCAGATATTCCTTCTAGAAGCTCATAATGCGTGGGTGAATGGGTGGATTTTACCCATGGTTGATACTTGCCCTGTAAAAGTAAGATGGAGGGAAATGGGATAGTGAAACAATAACTTTGACTGGGTTTCTTTTATAATTTTTGACCCGTGTTTATAAAAAGGGTTGGGCTTTGACTTGTTTTGGGCTGGGAAGAGTTTAATGGATTTATGGATATGAAAAGGGTTTATGACTTATAAATGGGTTTTAAGCTTATAAGGCTTTTAAAGCATTAATCCTAGGCTGACCCGGCCTAATAAAATGGGCTCGGGTTGGTCCATGAAAGATGGGTTCGCCTTCGGCTTCGGTCTTTCTGTGCTTTTTCCAATCTCGTGCTCGTGTTTTGTCCGTTTTTGTCTTTATTTTGTCATTTTCTTAATATCTGGTACCTGCACATACACAATCATAAAAACAAACATATATATGCACTTTTCATTATGTTTTTGGTCATTTGGGGTCGTTTTCATGATAAAAGGTATGTGTAAAATAACACATACTAAATTCCCCCATACTAAGGTATTGCCTTATCCTCACACAATATTATAAATAATACTTTAGAAAGCTAAGAATCTTAATCCCCCTTGATTAATTACCTCGAAAAGTAGCTAAGTATTCATCTTATGGGATTAAAGAAACATTAGCTTTGAAAAGCCCCGTTTTTCCCTTTTCAACATTTTTCCATTTTTTATGCTTTTTCATAGATTTCCATATTATAACATTGTGCTTTTATTATTCTTGATAATAATTAGGATCATGGAACAAGCAAAATAAATTCATCGTCCCTAACTTTTACTTTTCCATACTAAGCTTAAAAACAAGATCATTGTCAAATACAAGTCATGCTACTAACACTACTCATAAATACTAATTGTGTATTACTTTTCCTCCCTTATTCCTAATTTTGTATCTCAAGATTTTATTTAAGTCATATACCCGAAGGCTCTTTAAGAATTATTTCGATATTTATTAAATCCGAAAATAAAGCGGGACGATTAAAGATAAAAATTAGCTTCTTCCCCTATCCTCGAAAACCGATGAGGTCCACATCGAGGTGACCGAAATTTGGCTTTTATTAGGCTACTTATTTATTTAGCTTGATTTACGTCATATACCCTAAGGCTCTTTAAGGTATGAACAATTTAATCACTTACGCCATATACCCTTAGGCTCTTTAAGGCATAAGTAATCTAATGATTAACTCTACTTACACCATATATCCTAAGGCTCTTTAAGGTGTAAGTAAAGCAATTATTCATATGATATATATAGTATGCCATATTTCGAATCCCGATGTGTACCTATTTTATTAGCATCATCTTCCAAGTTAGTGGAAAGTCACTAAAAATTAAGTTGAACCGGACAACCTTATTTATTAAACATTTTTAATATACAAGTGAAACAAGCTAATAGGAGAAAAGGCCACAATTAATACTTATAAGCTTTAAAGAAAACCAACTATTCTACTTTTAATATCATGACTTATAATCGACTATATCATTTCTCGTTCTTCGTAATTTAAAATATTTAAGAAAGAGACTCGTGAATGTTTAGCCTAGCGAATTAAGATCGGCACTTTAACAAGTCACATAGACTGGCAACAATCTTAATTCTAATAAATCGAGTTCGGCATAATGGATAAGCCTACATAAGACTAGCAACAAACTCGATTTAAATATGTTAAGGAAAAAGCTAAGGTATAAAACCGGTCGGATCAAAATTTATTTCTTGTTCTCACCTTTATTTGTGTTACAACACTTATTTCATCACTTTATTCCAACATTTATCACTTTTTTATGCACAAAAATTTTTAAATTTTGCTATTTTCACATAAATCACATATTTTTGGTGGAAAAACGGGTTACGTGAGAACAACGGTTGCAGGTATAATCAAATCGATAGATTCCCCCCATACTAAAACTACACATTGTCCTCAATGTGAGATTGATACCCCCATACTAATTTCAATGCATAATCTTGATATAAAGGGGTCTCTACGCAAATCTAAAGCCGTTTATTAAGTATGCTAATAGATAAACGTTAGTCGATAAGATTTAGGATATCGGATTCCCAATATAAGCATGCTAAGGATTTGAAGAGCGAGTGAACGATGGACAAAACACCGAGCACGAGAGCCTTCAAAATCCGGGCAATCCTGGACAAACATCACAAACCACAAAACACGAAACACGAGAAAGAGGCGAGCCTCATCACAACACACTTATTAGAAAATAGAAAGAAGATAGAAGGATAAGCATGGGTTGCCACCCGCGAAGCGCTTGTTTTTGTTAACCGAGTCACGAGCCTGACTCGACCCCGAATTCATTGGTCCATGGGGAAAGTTTGGAGATCCGGGACAACCATCGGTGGTATGTCCCCTCCAAAGTAATGCTTAAGTCTATGACCGTTCACCTTAAAGTTAGGACCATCGGCTTGAGATAACTCAATGGTCCCATAAGGAAAAACATGGGCCACGGTGAACGGTCCGGTCCAGC
>BQNB010160451.1:0-14796 GCA_026074375.1 Tanacetum coccineum | reverse complement strand
AGATTGATTTGAGAGTTAAGTTGTCTGGTTATCAGTTAATTTAGCAGGCAAAGGACATGTGTCATGACATTGTTCAGCATTCTTGTCAACCTTTGTTTCATACTCTATTTTATGCAGTGCTCTTTCATCAATTGACTTCTTAACTGATTCCATGTGTTGGATCAGTGTATCACGGAATTTTGGAATCGCAAGTTGAGTGTATTGTAGAAAGTAGTTACGTGTCATTACAACAAATTCATCATCTAAATAAATCTGTGACTTGATGAACATTTGAAATTGTGTCTCGAGTACTTTAAAAGAATCCATGGATCCAATCTCTTGAAATTCTTCTTTGTCAAGTTGCTTTTCTAATTGATCCACGTTTAGGAACATTGTGCCTATAAAAGTTTCAACATCTTGACCAAAGAGTGTTGCAAATGCACGTTTGAATCCAGACTCGGTTCGAGTTCCATTTAAGTTATTGTTTGAAAGAAGCTTGAGATGTGAATGAAGTTGTCGAAAAGATACCATGCAACTCATTTTTGCTTTGTCTTGAATCTGTTGCATTTGTTGTTCTTCCGTATTCGAACGAGAAGATAAACTATCTTTCGTTTCCATTTGATTGAAAATTAAAGTGAAAATGATTGTATTATGATAATTGTTGGATCGATACAATGATTAGTGATTGTATGATAATAGTGATGATTGTTTGTTAGATTAGGTGATATGTTGTTTAATTATGATTTAGTTTGGTTGAAATGAGTTAACGTAATGAAGAGTCTTAGACAAAACGCAGTGAAGAATCTTAGACAAAACGCAGTGAAGAATCTTAGACAAAACGCAGTGAAGAATCTTAGACAAAACGCAATGAAAAGTCTTAGACAAAACGCAGTCAAGAAATGAGTTGGGCAGAGTTCCTCCTAGGCAAAATGCAGTATAGGTCTTCAAATTAGGCAAAACGCAGTAGACAAATCGCAGTCTAAAGAGGAAAATCTCAATAGACAAAACGCAGTGCTTAGACAAATCTCAATAGACAAATCTCAATAGACAAAACGCAGTGCTTAGACAAATCTCAATAGACAAATCTCAATAGGCAAAACGCAGGAGACAAAACGCAAGAGACAAAACGCAGGAGACAAAACGTAGGAGACAAAACGCAGGAGACAAAACGCAGGCAAGAAATTCGCCAGAGAGACAAAACGCAGTGATGAAAAACATGACTTTTTCCACCTAAAAACACCTAAAATCACCCTTTTGAATGTTTTTGCTTGGTTTCTTTTGCACAACTTGATCCTAGAAGGCTATAACAACAATAAGAACACCAACTTTAACACCATAATCATGAGAATCAAAGAGTGTCAAGAATGAGACCATAAACCTTCAAAAACCAAACTTTTAATTTAATCTAACCAAGAAAACGCACACACAATCTAGCTAATCATCTCATGTGCTCTTATGCCAAATGTAGATAACCCATAACACTTTTACTTCATCATGGTGTAACACCCCCAAATCTGGGTCGCAGCGAAATGTTGAATATCCGAGGGCGTTACTTCATAGATTAATAGCACAAGATATGAGAACGACCACTAAACGTGTCGTTTGAAAAAGATACATTGGATTAACAAATTACTTATCTGTTACATAAGCTCATGGCTTCAAATTGTTCAACAGTATAAATAAAGATTTCGGTTTATAACAATTGTCCACAAAATGTAATAAGACCCCAAATCTTTGATATGACTCTTCAATTATTGACTTCTAATGTATCACTGCACCTCGTGCCTTATTGACCTGAGAAAACATGCTTAAAACGTCAACATAAAGTTGGTGAATTCATAGGTTTACGTAAATCAATGGTAGGACCGCAAGATTTCCAAGTGTATGATTAAGCAACGAATGCAAACATCATAAAAAGTAACTACGCTTTTTATTTACATGTTACCTACATAGAATAGTTGAGTGATTTATGAGTGTTTTCATCTTCCTATTTCAATAAGGTGTTTGGTGTGATTATTGGTAATAGATAAATAGTTGCTTTAACAGAAAATACTTAAAGGATACATTTTAATAAACTTCTAAATGCTACTTGAGGACAAGTAGGATTCAAGTGGGGGGATATTTGATGACATTCACATAACGCCTATTTTATAGCATCATTATCCCCCGATAATACCCCATATTGTATAGTTAATGGAAAGAATTGTACTTTAATCATTTAATGATTATGAAGAATAACAGTATTAAAGAGTAATTGTTGAAACTTACGCAAAAGACGCCGCAATTCTGGAGCTTAAATGAAGATATTTTGAAGATGACTGTTCTGAAGACCAATACGCCGTATCCAACAAGGAATATACGGCGTATCCGTGCCCGCACTCACCAAAGACCACAGAAGGTTAAAGATCAATACGTCGTATCCAGAGGTCTCAATACACCGTATTCAAGATATGAAATCAATATAATATTCTGGAAGATATCAAACGTGGTCCCTACTCCAAGAAATCCCTAAATACGACCGTATCCATACATGCGATACGCCATATCCAATCCAAAAGAAACCACCAGTAAGGTTTGGGTGTGACCACAAATAACCAATCCAAGTTTTTATTGATTAAAAATGTACCAATCTAAATAATCCAGAAAAACACCCAAACTCCCAGAATAACCCTACTTACCACGAAACTACTACCGATCGGGTACACTGCCCGTTAAAGTGTTGTTTTTTGGTTGAGTCGGCAAAATATAAATTTAAAACTTAGAACAATAAAATATACACCACACAACGACACATCAGGCTTGAGTTTAATTCTACTAATTTTTATTTAGACTCAACCTTTTGTGACTTTATAAAATTCACTTGTTTAGTCTCACTAGTTGATCCTTTGGTAAAATTAAATCCTAGACCGGTTTTATCTCCGAAAGGTTTTTGAAGATTTAATATTTTCTTAAGTGAGTGACTACTATTATTAAATTGATTAAGCTTAGAAATTTCTTCCTTAAGCTTTTCATTTTCAATCCTAAGGTCTTGACAAATTTTACATTCTTCATTTGCCTCCTTACCCTTTTCTATTCTAGATAATTTATTTTTTAGTTCTAGTACTTCATTTTCTAATTGATTTTTAATTTGTTTTAGTGATTTATTTTTAGCCATGACTTTTAGACCTACTTTGCATAATCGATTATATTCACTATCTAAGTCTTTTTCATCTAATGATAATTGGTCATCACTAAAGAATTCGGTTTCGGAAAGGACCTCATTAGATGATTTAGCCATAAGGCATTTTTCATCCTTAGTCTTTTCTTCTTCATCTTTGTCGCTATCACTCCATGATCCTCCAACGAAGGCTCTTTGATTATAGTTTCTTGATAGTTTTGGACATTCTCCGATGAGATGATTTGGATCTCCACATTTGAAGCATTTCCTTTCGCTTTTGCTATTTTTGTCATCTTTATTTCTTTGAGATGACTTTCTTTCATCATGTGGTTGTCTTACGAATCTTCCTCGTCTTTTGAAAAATTTCTTGAAGTCTCTCACGGCCATGGCGTATTCTTCGTCTTCACTATCGGAGGTCGAACTATCTTCATCACTAGATTCCTTTTTGGCCTTTAAGGCAAGAGATCTATTTTGTTCTCTTTTGCCTTTAACCATTTCGGAATCTTTCTTTATTATCACTTCATAAACTTTCAAGTTTCCAATAAGTTCATCAAGCGATAGTGATGTTAAATCCTTCGACTCTTCAATAGCCGTGACCTTTGCGCGCCATTTAGGATGAAGTGCCCTAAGAAATTTCCTAACATAATTCTTGCTAGAAAAACCTTCATCAAGTGCTTTTAGACTAGTAATAATAGTGTTAAATCTAGCAAAAGCATTATCTATCGATTCTTCTTCCGGAATCGTAAATTGTTCATATTGTTGAACAAGAAGATCTATTTTGTTATCTTTGACTTGACTATTACCTTGGTGTGTGATTAATAAAGTATCCCAAATTTCTTTTGCGGTTTTACACATAAAAATTCTTTCGTATTCTTTACGTGGTAAAGCATTATAAATCACCATTTTAGCTTCATTATTTTTAGCAAGTTTCTTTTTAAGATCATCGTTTTGTTTTTCAAATGGTACAATTTCATCCTTTTTAGTTTCGGGATTATTTTGAATAGGAGGAAAATCACCATAGGTAATAACATGCCAAAGATCTAGATCTTTTGATTTCACATAAGTTTCGAATCTATTTTTCCAATAAATAAATCCATCACTTTCAAATAGTAGTGGTCTTTACATAGATTGCCTTTCTAAATATTTTTCCGATTCCATAGATCGATTCAAGTTTTAAAATATAATTTATTTTAAAAATCTTGTTTGACGTGGCTTCTGATACCAATTGTGGAAAACTAGAAGGGGGGTTGAATAGTTTACCTCTTTTTAAATTAATGTATAGTTTGTTTATAAAAACTTAGATTTGACTTTTATGTGATCTCAATATGTGCACAATATGAACAATAAAAATAAGTAAATAAATAATATGAAAGACAAGAGATAAGAGTTAGAAAGATTAAACCACAACACAAGGATTTATAGTGGTTCAGTAACGAAGCTCTTCTTCGCCCTACTCCACTCATCGAGCACCAAACTCGAGAGTTCTCTTCTGGAAGATATCAAACGTTTGGTCCTAATACAATGAATACCCAATACGCCGTAATCCAATACCTTTGAGATTAAGGCCCGTATGAACCGACTCTTGACGACTTTTAATACAAAACTCCAAAAACGAGTTTTCTGTTGTGCTAAATCATATTCTCATACAAAAAATAGATGTCATTTTTCAGAGGAGGAATAATAGCAGAAGGAGGTCTTGCAACGCATTCCAATCCATTAGAGACAAGTGTTAAATTTATTATACTTTGTAATGTTCAGTTTTTTATCATTCATTAACTTGGTTAGGTTTACTTAGCTATAAACAATTTACTCTTGTATTAGTTATGATGTTTGAAGGCTAATTATCTTCAGGTATTAGCCATTATTATGAGATCTGAATGTTTGGTTTTGTTTATATCTCGATTTGCTTAATTTTCCTTGTATGCTTTTGTGTTATGTTTATTCAATTTACTTGTTTTATGTGCTTTTGTATGTGAGTGATCATTCAACTGGATCTTGTGTTCGGTCATTGTAATCTAGATGCAGGATATAACTCTTCATATAGGTTTTTTATTACATCTTAGATCATGGATCACAAATATTAATCCTTTCTAAATGTGCTAAGGATATGCCTTCTGGCTTTACTAGTTAACGGAAATGCCTTTGGTTTTATTGAACATGTTGACTAGTAGGTGATGAATCTAGATAAATCAACAAATAATGTTTTGATATTCATCGATAATTTAGACAAGTGGACACTAATGTATAAATTGCCATTAAGCAGTAACGTGGGTAAGTCTATATGAGCTAGGGGTTTAACAAGGTCACCATTGCTTTAATCTCTAAGATAGATTATATTCAGCAATAAATATGCTTATACGCGGATGCTTTAATTTATTGATTAGAAATAATTTGTCTAGGTCTTAGGGATGAAGTCCCGTCTATGTCTAGAGTGATATGCTCATTTCGAGATAGTAATCATTTTCACTGAATAAAACAAGATACTTACTAATCATGTTAATGCTGGCTAATTACAGTTTTTCTATCATAAGGCTCGAGCGCTCTTTTATCTTCTGTTAATTTGCTTGTGTTGGGTTAAGTGTCTTGAATTGATTGTATGTCCAAACCTACCAGAGTGTCAGTTTTTTTTTATGTATCTTTTATCTCTCGGCTGAACCCCCCCCCCCAATTTGGACATGTTAGTAATTAGGATTATAAACTAGCATAGGACTTAAGCATAGGTTTGACTTAGATTGGAATTAACTTAAGATTAGAGTAACCAAAATATAATAATTGTGAGATTTAACCTCGCTTTAAAGTGTTCGAACCTTATCTTACACGAATCTACAATATACCGGGTACATACCCGGTTAAAGGTGTTTTTTTTTGGTTAACGTCGAAACAAATATAAATTTATAACATGAATTCATAAAAATATACAGCACAACAAAGCAACATCACCCTTCTACATATTTTTCGGATTCATAGATCGATTCAAGTTTTAAAATAACAAATTATTTTAAAAATCTTGTTTTACCTGGCTCTGATACAATTGTGGGAAACTAGAAGGGGGGTTTGAATAGTTTACCGCTTTTTAAATTACTGTATTGTTTGTTTTAAAATTTAGATCTCGACTTTACGTGTGATACAATATAAGTAAGTAAATAATGAAGATGAAGGACAAGTGATAAAGAGTTAGAAATATCCAAACCAAACACAAGATTGTTATAGTGGTATCGTTACGGAACACCTATTCACCCATACTCACTCCCGAGACCAAACTCTGAGAGTTCTCTTCACATGTCAACAAACTCCCTTTAGGCGGAGAAAACGTATACACAACTTTGCTTAACACCAATTTCTGTCACTAAGGAAATGTCAATTTCTAATTCCGAGCCTTGAAACAATCTAAATTATTTAACACACAACTTTACACCAATTCCACCACTCTTGCCTTTTACTTCATTTTACACAACTTCTTCTTTACTTAATAACTTTTCTTCGCTTCACAACTTCTCTTGACTTCACAACTTCTCTTTACTTTGTGGAAACTAGAAGGGAGGTTGAATAGTTTACATATTAGTTTTCGTTTTAAAACTTTGCTTTTAAAATACTTAGATTTGAGTAGTATATTTAACCAACCAACAATATGAATCAACCAAGTATAATATATAAACTAAATAGTAAAATATCAATACACACACAATTATAAAGAGATGAGAGTAAGGAATTAATAACAATGACAATAATATAAAGAGATAAGGAAAGGAACAATCAAACCAAGACGCCAAGATTTTATAGTGGTTCGGCTACGAAGCACCTCTTCGCCCTACTCCACTCCCCGAGTATCCTACTCGAGATTTCACTATGTCAACAAGCTCCCTTTAGGCGGAGAAAACCGTTTACACGTCGCTTAAGTTATTTTCCGACACTAAGCTAAATGTCGAGTCCTAATCTTAGCTAGAACCAATCTACCACTTCACAATCAATACACAATCACTAGATCTACACTATCGGATTTACACACAATTCGAATCACACAAATACACAAGATAATTACAATAGAGATTTGGTACTTAGAAGAAAAGATGAGAGATCACTAAATAACAATTCGTTTCTTGGCGAATACGAATGTTCTTCTCTTGCACTTGAATGAGAGGGAAGAGATGAGAAGAAGAGATTAGATCACTTGAAACAAGATCTAAGAATGTTAGTGATCAAGAGATTTAGAGAGAGAAAGAAGATTTTTAGAGAGAGAAAGTTATCTGAAAATTTCGTGCAAAGAGGTCTTATTTTCTGCAAGGAATTAAGCAGTATTTATAGGCAAAATCCAACTGTCACTGGGGGCGGTCCCGGCGGTCCCAGATATATAAGGGGGCCGCCCAGTAGACCACGCTCCCTTTTTTGTCTTTTTGTGGGGAATGTTGTATCTGGTATGGAACCTTCCATTTTGGGGGGAAATTTTGAATTTCAAATTTTAAGTTTTTAATAAAACTTTTCTTTTAATTAGAAAATATTTTGTATAATTAATTTTGTGAAATTCTTTTGTAAAAATATAATGGATAAGAGAAAAATATTTTCTTGATCACTAATCATGCTTAATGATTTGTTTGTTCATACCTTAAGTGATTACTAATTTTAAAAATGAAATTTTACGATTAATAATTTGTAAACGTTTAATTTTATCATAAACCTTTTTACATTTTGTTATTATCAAAACGTTGAGAGGTCAAAAAATATAAATAACATTTTTAGACATTATTTGTATTAACAATCTCTCCTTTTTTGATGATGACAAAATATAAACTCATTTTGTATAAAATTAATTAGATGGTCGAGATTGCTCCTTCGGAGTAGGGAATGCTGGTTGTGTCATTCCAAATGATATCCTAGTCAGAAGATGTGACTTTCATTATCGTGGTTTGTCTCAAGGGTCTTTATGTGTAGTTCATTCTCGGCATCTCGGATCTTGTTCCGTTCTAGTCGAAAGAGCACATTAGCCATATGTTGAGCTATAAGTCGCTTAATAAAAACTGAACTTCAGCAATTGTCTTTTTTGGTGACATGATTCTCCAAAAAAGTCTAAAGGTCAAGTTGCAAGGACAAATATCTTTTAAATAACACATTGGGGAATTCATGTGTCCACCCTCAAAATCAGATGCAGCGGGAGGGAGAAAAGGTACCTTGGGTGCGACGTCATGGAACCAGAAGTACAAGTCACACAAAACGACCTCTAAATAGAGACGTCTTTTAATAATATAATTTTTTACTTAAGGGTAACAACTAGGGATATTTAATAAAATAGTAGGAAAAGGAAATAGAAGAAAGGAAGATAGGAAGAAGAAAGAAGAAGAGGGAAGAAGAAGGAAGGATAAGAAAGAAAGGATAGAAGAAAAATACTAATTATTTACCGAATCGCAACATTTACCGAAATCCACGGAAATAGTAAAAAATAAAATAAATTTTAACTTAAGGTAAAATAGGAATATAAAAATAGGGAACTAATTATTTACCTGATTTTTACGGGGAAGTCTACAGTCGATACCCCCTAAGGGTACTCTGAGTACCCAGTGTTATCTGTGATCTTTAGCAATCGTAGGTGGTTGCGAATAAGATGAGACTACTTGCCTCATAATGGATTCCAGTCACCCTCTCATGTGAGGGTTGTCATCTCCCCTATGAGAAAGTACAACTTTTTTGTCGAGTCGCAATGCATCCTGGTTCCCGGCGGTAATGTTAGTTTCGTAATAGATTCGCTTTTCTCTAATGAATGTGCACCTTGTACCGCATATTGGTAGCGTCTCATTTCTTCAGGCCAGGGTCAAAAGCTCCTATCTTCAGATCATGGTATCCATAACGTGTTCGTTAGGGTTCAATTAAAACAAATTAAACAAGGGTTTCATCAATATTAAATATAAATAACTAGTCAAGAAACATCAATGTCTGTAATGTGCTTATTGGGGTACAGGATTAGTTGATATGAAAAATCTTCATTGAGATGAATTGAAATTTCTGTATTGTGAGGGGCAATCAAATAGCGAAAGGAAATAATTAATAAGTCGTTACCCGATGTCAATGAAGCAACATACCGATTAAGAAATAACGTATCAAGATCCGAGATATGAATTTATAATGGATGTTGATGCGGGAAGGGAGGAATCAAATATTTATTAATCTTTAAAGGGTAGTGAATGTCCAATACATAAGAAGTTATTAATGAGACTTGATTTATTTCAGGCAATTAGATGAAATCTTAAAATAAAGTTTTAATATTTTTATGAACATGGTGGCGAACAATGTAGCATAGAAACGAAAGAAAAAAAAAAAAATGGAGTAATCATAAAAAAGGAATAATAGTTTATGGCATGTGAGACGGAATGAATGAGGGTCTATAAGATACAATATAAGATGTCACCGAGCTTTGTTAGGGAATACGAAAACGTTTCATCGACTTAGGAGATAGGTAAAAGAAGAAAATATATGTTTACATTATGTTAATAATGGATCAAAAGGGATAAATATAGAGGATGATTCACAAAAACGGATTACGATCAAGAAGTTAGGAAAGATCATTTGTTCGAATAATCAAATAAACATATAATCAATTGATCGTAATAGTAACAAATAGAAGTAGGTGTCAAGAAATCAAAACATAGTAACGGTAAAAAGAAATGACCGTGAAGAATTATGAAAGACTATAGAGAGTCATTTGTGAAATTAACCGATGCAAACGAGAGAATTAATATCAATAGTTGAAGGAGGCACAAATCAAAGAAAAAATGTGTCAAGGATGTTAAACGGGATAAAGGAAATAATGGTACAAACAATTAATCATTAAAAGGAGTGGATATATCCGTACCACAAAGCAAACAATACATTAAGAGTTTTCAAAGAAATGTTTTAAATAAAAAGGACATCATTAACTATGATGGTCGAGATTCCTTCTTCGGAGTAGGGAATGCTGGTTGTGTCATTCCAAATGATATCCTAGTCAGAAGACGTGACTTTCATTATCGTGGTTTGTCTCAAGGGTCTTTATGCCCGATTCATTCTCGGCATCTCAGATTTTGTTCCGCTCTAGGAGCTGGAGCACGTCAGCCATATGTTGAGCTATAAGTCGCTTAATAGAAACTGAACTTTAGCAATTATCTTCTTTGGTGGCACGATTCTTCAAAATCACTAGGAGAAAAGAAAAGAAGAAAAAGACGCCAACGGGTCATGTTCCAAAGTTAAGTGTTCCAAGGCGGCGTGTACGAGACGACGATTTAATAGCCGTATTCCAATAAGCCAGCATTTTCCGATAACGTATGCGTTGAAAGAAAATTTACGAGGCGAGTATTCAAACTCGGAGTCGAATAATAAATTAGCCAATGGGTCAACAAACTATGTCGAGTTTCGATATCGTCATGAAGAGAATTTAGTAAAGTCGTGAAAAAAATTAGATATCATCGTATCACTCACTATATCTTGAAAGAAACGAAACCATTGTCACACTCACAACGTCTTAGAAGAGGTTTAGTATTTATATCGACAACCGTTATGTAAAACATAGAGGCACTCTACAAAGTAGACATAAGTGGCTGTAAATAGTCAACATTTATATAAATTACTTTTATATAAATAGATAGTGGTACTCATGAAGATAAGTGTAAGAGATCGAAAAGAAAGTCAAGTACTATAAAATCATCACACATATAATATTAATAGTAATGCTCGAGGGAGTAAATATAAGGAACCAGGAAGTACGTGCGCACGGATATCGGATAAAACAAGGATAGACCCTAAATTTAGAAAAATAGTCATAGTCTAGGTTTTGAAAACGACCCAGTTCTCTATGACCAGTGATTGGACTGCAGCGGAAAGGTAACATTGGGGTGCGACGTCATGGAACAAGAAGTACAAGTTACGGAAAACGACCTCATAAATAGAGACGTTTTAAAATAAATTTCAATATGTTTCACATTCGATACATTAAAACATCAGAGTTTGCAAACAGGTCCCAATAGTTTTAATAAAACGCAAATGTTTTCAAACATGACAAAATGTTTAGATAAAATTTTCATCAAATTTAATAATAGAAATTCTTTATAACATAGTATTTTCAAAAGAAATTTTATCAATGTACAAAATGAAGAGTCTCCTAAATACATATCCATGCGGCTTCCCTCCGAGAAAAATAACTGAAAACCTAAGATAAAACATGCTAAAAAGTCAACAATAATGTTGAGTGAATTTATAGGTTTATCAGCAAAAGAGTGGACCACAAGATTTAAGTACTAGCATACTACGAAACATATTCAATAGTCCACAAACACGTATTATTGCACTAAGCTCATGACGCCGAACCTTAACATGCATTACGATCAAACCAGTACTCGAGGTTTGTTCCCCAAAACAGATAAAGATGCTGCCAAACATCCTACGAATTACCTTAAATGTTAAATACGTCAATGGTTATCTAGAAACCACAGCCCAGACGGGGATTGTTAGTCCTGATAGATCTATCCACAACATTCACGTTTACTACCCATAGTAATTAACGGCTCATGATAAAAGGGGACTTAAATAGCAAAGTATGTACTTAGGCAATAATAGAGTCAAGAAATAGCATACAGTTTCAAAAGTACTTGTGTCCAATATGAAAATCAAGCATGTAATCTCACCCCGTAGAGTTTGTAAAACAAGTAAGTAGAAAAAGGGGGGCTATGAACTCACCTTGTGCGAAACGGCAAAATCAACGATATAGTAGCTGAAGTAAATCAAACACCCTAAGTGCAACCTAAAATAAATGGCACAACTTAGGAAAATATACAACTAACACTCACACAAATGAGAATAAAATAAAAGAAAAATTGTATAAAATATTTTTCTTTAACCGGAACAAGTATGGCATTGCGTCCTAAATTTATAAGTCGAAATTATCCAAAACACAAGTCCTATTCTGAATTTATATTACTTCTAAGACATGTCTTAAGTTTACATCTTAACCAATAATTTCTACAAGTGCCCACGCTAGTTTTACGTCTAACTATTTCGTTATTTACCAAAATTCTGAAATTTATCCATCTTAGAAAGCGCATAATTTAAAATCCGTAATTGATAAAAATATGAGGTTTTCGAGTACAAAAGGACTTATAAATCTAGTTTCTATAAATTTGGGCCCCACTGCCTAGAAATTTCAAAAACCTGGGTGAAATTACTATTTTACCCTCCAATACAAATGCATAATATTTTTTGAAATTTAACCCTTCACCATTTTTAGTATATCTCCTAAACCATACATCCGATGAGGATGAGACACATAGAAAAATTTAAGTTGACTTGATATCTAGAATCCACAGTTTTACATATTTAGGTGTTAGTATACAAAATTTTGGACTTATTAAGGTTTAAAATTCAGGTTGCGCAAATGTCTCAATATAGTAAAATGGTGATTTTCTCATAACCATAATCCGAAATGGATAACCCCAAAACCTTCCCCCCATTCCAAACGGCTATGTGTGCCTAAGACATGTAGCTAGATCACCATTGATTTGTCCAGAACACCCAATCCAAAAATCTTCTATATACACTAATCAATCTAACTTTTCAAACAGTCCCAAAGCAAGTGTAGACAACTTTTGTAGCTTACAAAAAACAGACTGCATTTAAATCTCGGATACAATAAAAGTGAACTAGTTTGGAGTGGGCCATAAGTCGTCCTCTACAGGTACCATGATTTCTTTCCAAAGAGTTTTCACAAAAACATGGAGTTAAGCTCTATTTCCTAACACTAGGTTTGATTCGACTAGTTTTAGTAAATCGGCTGTATCTCACTCACCCGGAAGAGATACGACTCTATTCAACTCATCACATGTACCTTAAACCTTTATCTACAACCTCATCAACTTTTCTCAGGTCTTACATGTTAGATATTAGAAAAAGACTCGGTCACCCCATGTATTTTACTGTTCAATATAGCTCGTAGTTTAATAGGTAAACGTATGACTTTCGGTATTGAACCGGGTACTAATACCCGGTGTATTGTAAGAACTATCAATACCTCTTCCAACTTTGGAAGAGGTAAGCATCTATTCATTTTACACACACTCTTTAGTGTGTTTATTAGTTTCTTCCCTCTCATGTGTTTCTCTCTCTAGAAACTAGCCCAATCACAAGAATCATCACCCGTGTTATAAATTAAACGATCCTACAATTGGCATCAGAGCTACGTGTGGATACGTGGTTGATTCTAGTGGTTAAACTAGATCAAATTTGTCCTTATTTTTGAAGAAAATAAGCCCACGGCTCAAAGCTTATTTTGAGCTTATTTGTTGGTTAATCTTGGAGTTTTTCATGTTATACATGTTAAACATGATGTATTGTTGCCATTCCAAGTGAAACTCAAGCCTCAAGTTCGATTTATAAGCTTATTAAGGTTTGTGTTCTTCGTGGAGGTTTGCTTCTTTCTTGATGATCCGCGAAGAAATAGATGTTATGGAATGATTAGGCTTATAAGGTTTGCTTAGTATTTGATATTTTAGCTTTGTTTCGTGGTTAATAAGCATATTTGGGCTTATTTTGGCTAGATTCGAATGTGTGTTCTTGATGGAGGTTTGAATATTAAATGTTATTCTTGCCGGCGGTTTGAACAAATTTGTTTTGGGTTTATTGGTTCATTAATCGTGTTTTTCATGTTATATATGTTTAACAGGTTCATGTGTTGCTATTCCATGTGATTTGCTAGTTCCTAATTCGATTTATAAGCTTATTAAGGTTTGTGTTCTTCGTGGAGGTTTGCTTCTTTCTTGATGATCCGCGAAGACATAGATGTTATGGAATGATTAGGCTTATAAGGTTTGCTTAGTATTTGATATTTTAGCTTTGTTTCGTGGTTAATAGGCATATATGGGCTTATTTTGGCTAGATCCGAATGTGTGTTCTTGATGGAGGTTTGAATATTAAATGTTATTCTTGCCGGCGGTTTGACAAAAGATAGGGACAAGATCCGGATTTTTAGGAAAAGGTAGCCGGCGAGTTGACCAGGTCAAAGGCGAGTTGCTTATTTTCTTGCCGGCGAGTTGCTTAAAAATCAAACGGCGAGTTGCCTTATTGAAGGCGGTTTGACAGGTACCAAGGCGGTTTGAATATTTTAATAGAAAAATACGAAAAGAACCCCTGGCGGTTTGGACCCTCGGCGGCGAGTTGTGTATCGCGGCGGTTTGCTTTCACGGCGGGTTGAACAAAACAGATAGACAGCGGTTTGAATTATCTACGGCGGTTTGCTGTTAAATCTTGCCAGCGAGTTGCCTTATTTCACCAGCGGCGGTTTGGTCACTATAGGCAGCGGTTTGATTATTTTATTAAGCCGGCGAGTTAGCAAAAATATAAGAGGCGGTTTGCTTGATTTATTTGGCAGCGGTTTGGTGACAGTTTGAATTTTTTTTCAGGCGGCTGTTTGCAATCATCCTAGGCAGCGCTAAAAAAAAAAAAAATTAATTTTTCCTATAGCCTTTTTAGCCCATTTTTACACCAAATTTAAATTTTGGTAATAGGGTAAAAATTTTGTTAAAAAATTCAAATTATTTTTGGCGGGAAAAATTAAGAAAAAATTAATTTTTTAATAGCTTTTTTAGTTAATTTTTACACAAAATTTAAATTTTGGTAATAGGGTAAATTTTGTGTTTTGGTCAAAATTCAAA
>BQNB010160447.1:0-14797 GCA_026074375.1 Tanacetum coccineum | reverse complement strand
TTTATTTTTTTCGTCTATGTAATCTTTTTATTGAATTTCTGAAAGTTTATTTGTACAGTCTTTAGATATAAATACACTGAGAGAGTGGCGTTCTAAGATTGATGCAGGTGTTCAATATACGGGGCTAATGACTTAAAAAGTCATCTAACTTGACACTTTTTGTTTTTGTGTGTACCCATCTTATTTTTTTTCCTATTTTGTAATCAAACTTTCAAAAGTCGATCATTGTGTGTATTTTGTGAATATTATACCAAGTAAAATGACCATTTTACCTTTCGAAATTTGGAAAAATTAAGGTTAAAATGGTCATAAAATACACACAATGATCGAATTTTGAAAGTTTGATGACAGAATAGAAAAAAAAAGATGGCTACACACAAAGACAAAAAGTGTCAAGTTAGATAACTTTTTAAGTCATTAACCCTAATATATATACAGCAACAAATTATACATACATACAATTACTGTGGAACAATACAAGCTACAGTAGCCCAAATTATGGGCTAAAAGGTGGCCCACAATCTGCCTCAAAATCAGACAATACTGTTCACCGATGAACAGTGCGCGGGCAAAAAAATACTGTTCATCGGCAAAAAAAAAGATTTCGCACTGTGACAAAAAAAGAAAATAGTCGGGAAAAAATTAGCACGCCGCAACGCAATTTTTTTTTCCTGAAGCGTACAAAAAAAAAATATTCGGGAAAAAATTAGTCCCGCCACAACGCATCGGCCCAAAAAAAAATATATTCCGAAACGTAAAAAAAATTTATTCGGGAAAAATTTAGTCCCACCGCAACGCGCAGGTTCTTTTGCTTGTTAAAAACAAAATTCATTTAATATAAATGAATAATGCAACTCGTGTGTAAAACAAAATTTAAGGACGACATTTGTATCTAACTTAATTATTTGCTTTAGTTATTTTTCCATTAAAATGAACACTTAATTAGTTAAATGATAAATATGAAAGTTAATAACTACAAAGAATGATGATCTACCTCTAATTAAACTTTTCTACTTGTACTTTAACTTTTTTAGTAACTATGCAAAGTGATTTAGGCATAAAATGCTAGCTCACTGCTACACTCATTCTTATAAGTGATATGCTACCGTGCAAAGGGATAACAGACTCATTCTTATAAGTGATATGCTACCGTGCAAAGGGATAACAGTGAATAGTTGATGTATGAGCAATGTTTATTTTTCTGTTATATTTTGGTAGTGCGAGTGTGTGTCTTGAGGTGTGATATATGTGTGTGTTTAGGTGGAAAATGAGAATACTGTTAGTCCATATTTAGTATTTGTTTTATGTATTGGGCTCAAGCTCATTTCTAGACTATTCTATTGTATCTTATATTACGTAACTCAACCATTATTTTAATGCATTGATTATTCACCCTCTTTTCTATTGTTGAGACTTGTTGGTTGAGGAATCTGCTACGTGAGTTACATACACATTTGTCTTTCGCTACGCTTGTTTACTGTGATAATGTAAGTGTTGTTTATTTGTCTTCCAATCTGGTTCAGCATCAACGTACGAAGCATATTGAGAAAGATATTCATTTTGTTCGAGATTTAGTTGTTGCTGGTCAGGTTTGAGTTCTCCATGTCCCATCCTGCTATCAGTATGCGGACATTTTCACTAAAGGCATGCCTTCTGCTTTGTTTGAGGAGTTTCGTACCAGTTTAAGCGTTCGGTGTCCTTCTGCTCAAACCGTGGAGGAGTGTTGGTCGATATTTAGTATTGGTTTTATGTATTAGGCTCAATCCCATTTCTTGACTATTATATTGTATCCTATATTATGTAACCGAACCATTATTCTAATGCATTGATTATTCACCCTCTTACAAATACAATGAAGGAATTTAACTATGTCAGGATTTTGGTTAATGACTTTATTGGCAGAAAATTGGGACAATACGATAATTTTATGAAGAACATCGTTATATTCGAACTTATCGTCCTAAATATAAGATTATCGCACGTTCTTAGGAAAAATAAGTAGAGATAAATATATATATATATTATTATTTTTATTAATTGTATCGAGAGTGAGGGATTTATAATAATCAAACACACGGTGGTGGTTGTTGTCAGTTAAACACGAGAGAATTACTGGGGTTTGCTAGTTATGGGTGAAAGATGATGGTGGTGGTGATGGTTTTGGGATGAAGACGAGGACAATTTGGTGGGTTAAATATGATGGTGGTGCCGCAGTGGTGTGGTTGTGGTTGTAGGATGAAGACGCGGGTAATTTAGTCAATTACATTTTACTTTTAGATAAAAACTAATGTATCTTAGTAAAAAAGAAAATAATAAATGTCAAAATTTTCATTTTAGCCAGTTTAGCAGGTACTATATCATCTTATGTGCATAATGAAACAAAATATCAAAGCCTGTTATAAAAAATGAAACACTTTTAGTTCATATATCAAATCGACACATCTAAAAAATTTATTGTTATTTTATGACCTAAACCGGCCATATATTATTGTCAACACATTTAAGTTACGATTTTATATGCGTTAGTTTGCCAAATCTATATTAATTTAACTGAGCCAAATCTAACGAGATGTTGGCAGCAAAATTACAAGAAACCGCGTACACATAGAATGGAGGACACCAATGAAGAAAACAAACCATGGCCCAGAAATGTATCTTGTTGTTCCTTTTACAAGATTATGTTAACTACAAAGTTAATCTAACCAAGTTCCATGATTAAGTAATGTAATGAAAATGTTGAGCCAAATGAGTACCTAATTGTCTCTGCCTAGATTTAAATGAAAATTAGGCTAAGTGTTGAAGACTCGCTAATGGACATCAGTGAGCAATGAAAGGACTCGCTGAAGCATAACTTCAGCGAGAAACCTCAAATGTATTCAAGTTAGAGACATCGTCAAGGAAGTCGAAGATTACTTGAAGACATATTCATCAGCCGGGAGGGATATCAGTTGGTATGTAGATGGAATACGCTAAATGTTTGAAGAGAGTCAAGGGTGGCAATACCCTGATGATCTTGTTACCATTTGAAGATAAACAAGCTGAACTTCTTATTATCTCTAAGTGAAGTTTAGGTGGGATAATTTGATAAAGCAAATTGGCGAGACAAAGTGTCTTTTGAATTAAAGCTTACCTAAGTACGAATTGGTGAAAGAAGTGAACAATTGGCAGAACTGTTCATAAAAGTATGGGCGTGATGTTGTGCATTAAATACAAATATACTTTCACCACAGGATTCTTGACACGTCTCACCTACCTCCACTAAGGAAGCAACCTCGTATCACTATAAATAGAGAATGTCCCAAGTAGTAAATGCCATCGCTTAACATTGTTGTCGTTATTATAGGTATTTACTAATTTGTCAAACTTACAAGATAGTAGTTGATCCTATCAGCAAGTCTATATAAGTTCGCTTGTAAACTTGATAATTTGCCAAGTTTACTTGTTCAAAGGGTAATCTTACATTGTCATTTAACAAGTGTAATTCATAACACTTTGTAATACTTTGATTCATATCAATAAAGCATTACACGATTAAAAAGCTATATCTTGTGTTTTTGTTTAGGTTTGTGTAGTATATTTCCATATAGACGTGTTAATTGGGACTTTTATAAAAACTTTAAAAAAGATATAAAAACATAAAGTAAAAGACACAAAGTTTTTCAACGTTTAAATTATTATTAGAAGTGAATCAAAGAATTTACTAATCTTATTTACGGAATAAGTAAGATAAGTTGAATGACAAGTATTGTATGTGTCTCCTCACTGAACTTAAAGTAAAACCTAAGTTATACTTTGAATAACAACTATGCAAACCAACTGAATTCTAGTTTAGGGACTTAGTCGTGTTTTTTAGGAATAAAAGTGTTTGTGAATGTTTCAACATTAAATGCATAAACTTGTTTTTACTCTGTTACAACATTCTTATATATAGGCAAAGGAATGGGTAATAACCACTAGGTAATAGATGTGTGTCCTAAAGAGAATGGACAAAGTACATTCACACTTTTGTCCTTATTACATAATTCTATTCTAAGTAATGGACATACATGCTTTAAGTAGAACATTGTTGACTATTGTTATGTTTAACTACCCAGTCTTAGCTATTTTGACCTTTGGTTGATAAAGACTTGTACTTATCCTTTCAAACATATCCCGCCTACTCTTCAATTACTTAGACATTTGTCTAAGTCTTCATGTCTTCTTTTGTTGAGGAAATCAAGTGGGATTTAAAGAGTTTATTGTCATCACTCATTGAACTCATCGCCTTCTTCTTTGGTTCAGGGACTTTATTCACTAAGTTTTGCCTCAGTGAATGGTGAGTCTTTCTCTTAGACTTAGGTTGAACATCTTAAAGGTAACTCACTGAACGAATATTCATTTAGTGACTTGATGTATGTTTATAGTTATCTAACACTTGGGATGATTTTTATTCAAATTGGCCTAACAATCTCCCCCTATTTGGATATAAAAATAGCCTAAGTTTTCTTTAGTATAAGTGAGCAAAATAAGTTCTTCTTACACTAAAGTTCTAGAAAGCAAGTAAGGGACACTTATAAACAAAATACTTCATTAGTCATGGGTTATAGAATCCCTATCAGTCTATTACATTTATTACAAAATAAGACACAAGTACTCAAACTTCCTTATACCCCTTCATCTCTAACTTAGCTTTCTTGGATAGGAGGATGTGCTTGTCAAGTCTCTAATTGAAATCCATACATTAACTACCTAATTCAAATACATACATAACCATACTCCACTTTAACCTTAAATAGCTAGGTTATTCTCTTCTTCGTTTATAATTCTCTTTACCCTCAACCTCCTCTTATACAACAATGGTGTCTTCAAATTACTCCTCCATAAAAGCTCTAAGAAGAAAACCTAGAATAAGTGTAAGACATCTAAACTTTGTTGACTTGGTGACTCCTCACCACCAAACTCACCCATTGCTTAACCACTTAACCCACACATTGCTAAAACACCATCTCCAATAACAACTCTAAAAATCTCCTAGTCCACCCAATGCTCCATCTAAAACTCTATTATCTTTAGAAGTATAATCTCACACTACTCCTTCACCACAATGAGAAACCTCTTCACCATTCTCTCCTTACTCCCCCTCACAACCCATCAACCTATTCATCCAAGACTTGCTAGATGTTCCACCTGTAACTCCACCATCTTCACCACTTCCACAAGAAACTACTCCAATGGAAATTGATCCTATTGGTCCAGATATATAAAACACGATATGGAGAGCTATCCCAGTATCTAGATCACTTGGTAAGTCTCACTAGACCCAGTTGAATGATAGGTCGCATATTCAAGCACATAGACAAATATGAGGTGATAAACATAATTAAACAATCAATGATAAATTAAGCAATTGAGATTAAACAAACCAAACATTGAATCTTCATTAAGATGGCTAATACCCGAGGGTATTAGCCCATAACCATTGTAATAATACAAGTATAATCAAACAACCAAGGTAAACTAACCGAGTTAACGAACGATACCAAAAATCGAATGATTACAAGAGTATAGGAATTACACGATGTTTCTATGAAATTAGGTTTGATGCTTGACCTTGGCTGCTCTTCGCCTCTTCAGAAAATTAACTTTTATGTTTATGGTATAGAGAATATGATTTAGCACACTGAAAACTCATTTTTGAGTCTTCTATTTATAGTCTTTGAAAATAGGTGGATACGCCGTATTGAGTGAGGTCAATACGTCATATAGGGGTGAATCCCTTGGAGTGCGCGCTACGTTCACAATCAATCAATAATATTTGTTATCAATCACATTTAATGCAGGATCTTTGATTGTTTGACCAACTAGATACAGCGTATGTAGTAAGTTGGATACGCCATATGGGGTATTGAACGTATGCGTTTTCTTGTAAAGTCCAGGCGCTGAAACGCCGTATCTTCTTTCATGGATACGACGTATGTAGTCAGAAATAAGTAATCTTCAAATATCATCTTTTAAGCTCCAAAATGTGCGCCTTTTAGCTTATCTTCACAATGTACTCCATAATTACTTCAATTAACAACTTTAAGAAATTAAATAACAATTCTTGCAATAATTATATAAAAGTGGGTAATTTATTTGGGATAAATGATACTATAAAAGTAACGTTATTTGATGTCATCAAATATCCCCCTACTTGAATCCTACTTGTCCTCAAGTAGACTCTAGAAATTTATTGAAAATTTATCCTAACCGAAGTTAAGGATTTTTCCTTTAAGCATTCTTTCATTAAATCATTTGTACAAAACCAAGCACCTCACAAAATATGGGAATGAAAACACTTAGATCACTCAACTAATCTAGGGTGTAACATTTAATGGGTACGCACAATTTCTCGGTCGTGATTAGTTTTCTATCATATGCTTGGCAATGATACACATCTCCAGTACTAGAGCTAAGGAGTAACAAGTCAAAAAGTAAATTGGGTTAATAGGCTTAATGGGTTGATCATTCTAATAATCTTTCATCAAAAGTACCATACTAACAAGGCAGCTGAATCATACATACATGGCCGTAACGATAAAATAGACATGTGCGATTCGATCACATCCCCATTTGAGTTTAACCAAGGGTTAGGATGAGGAATGATATAGGGTATAGATCTTCTAACTTTCACCAAAAGTGATAAACCAACAAGGCAGCTGAGTCACACATACATAGCCGTAACGACGAAATAGACATGCTTGACTCGATCACATCCTCGTCCGAGTAAAACCCAAGGTTAATTATTAGGAAAGGGAAATAAATTATCGTTAAATAAAATTCACAAAACAAATAGATTAAGCCTGAACAAATAAGGTATATAGTTGCTAGTAACTTTCCCGACCGTTCCATGATAAAGACTTAGAAATATATACAAATGTCTCGATCATAGAATGACAAAGACAACCAAAGTTGGCGTTCCTATAACGGTCAACTTCCCAATCATCCCATACTTTACATACTTTTACAAGGCAAGTGGTGATATCGACCACTTTTTGTACAAAACTATACATCGTTGATTTTTTACACATATCATCGAATAATCGGTTCTTTAAGTAATTTATCAGTTTATGTTCAACGAGAGAATATCTTCATTCTTTCTCTTTATTGATGCGATTTTCTATTTTTCCATTTTTTTATTATTTTTTTTTCATAACATAACAATACGAATCTCGGTGTAATTTCACCGTCTTCACCATCATAATTCATCCGGATAATTTTTCTTTAAACACTTCATCTTCGGATATAGATCATAACTGCAAAAGTAGCAAAATACACGAGCTACAAACTTTTACATTCCCATTGCATTGTGCAATTTCCCAACCTAACCAAAGATAGAAAATTTCACTTTGACACAGGAACTACAAAACTTTACACAAAAGCAACTAGCAACTTTGATTAATAGGCTTAATCTACAGGGTAGGCTAAGGTGTAAAGGTGTAACGAAATAAACATTTTGGTGTGAAAAAGACAGGAATGGCTCAACAGGTTTTTCTAGGGGCATCTTACTCTTATAGTGAGAGTAAGCAAAGGGTTATAATGGGGTTAACTAACTAGTGTAGTTAGTTAATATCACAACATATAAGCTTTTTGGTGTATTGCTTAAAATTTACTAGTTAAACAGATTACTCCATCTAAGTCCATAGTACTCATCATTGTGGTCTCGAGTGATATACCAAGCCAAGTTCTAAAGTTTACTACATCACTAACACACTTATAATTTTATGGAATTTTTGGTAAACATTTTTTGGAAACGGAATAGGCTTAATTCTCACAATTTATTGGTATGTGCTTATTTACACATACCTTTTACTTTATTAAACAAGCTAAAAAGACCAAAAATGACCAAAAACATAATTAAAATGCATTGTATACGTTTGTTTTGTAATTTGTGTCTTGCAGGTACGGATATTTATCAAAACGGACAAAATCAAAGCAAAAACGAACAAAGCCGAGCACGGGAATGAAAAGAGCATGAAAAACCGAAGCCGAAGGCGTATTGGAGTTTAATGGGCCAACCCGTACCCATTTTATTGGGCCGGGTCAGCCCAATAACTCTTATACTATAAACCTTATAAGCCTAAAAAACCCATTATTTAAAAACAAGCCACTTCCATTTACCATATCCGGCCCAAGAGCAAATTAAGCCCAAACCCTTTTTTAAATCTATATTGGTTAAATATATTACATGATGTCAACGCCCCTAGTTTATTCATTGGACATTTTTACCTACCCTTTTCCTCCATTTTCACCCCCCACAAAACAACTAGGGGTAACCAAGCCAATACCACGCTCTTGTATACTTCTAGAAGCAAATCCCTAACAGCAAGGAATGCCACGCTGACAATCCGTGTGAGAACAATGATTGGTGATGTGACAGTTTTGAAGAATCAAGGGCTGAGATTGAATTAAACAAGCACAAGGGCAAATGGAAGGCTGTGATCAAGGCTACTCAACTCTCTCACACAAGAAACACACAAGAGCTTAAGACCCTTTCTCACATCACTATAAAAAGGAGGCCAAGCACACAGTAATCGGCATCTAGGAGTAGGAGTAATGTAGCTTAGAGTAGCTTATTTTCAGCTTATTTACTTTTAATTGTAATCTCCTTTTTAATCTTGTAATCTTTTTCATTATTAATAAAAGCTCTTTGTTCCTTAAAAGTTTCATGTTAAATTCATGTTTTCCTTTAATGTAATTTCAATTTAAATGGGTTTTGAATTAATTTGATAAGCTCTTGTTACCCTACTTAGTGTTTACTTCACTCAGTTAAGCCTTTACAAAAGCCTAACTGAGCTACATTTCCTTCATAACTCACAAAATATCTCAAAAGGTCAGAATAAGCTACTAGGAAGATAAGCCAGAGAGGGAAGGGCTTATAAGGCTTATTCTTAGCTTATTTCATAATCTAGCTTGTTGATTTAAGCTCTTTTGAGCAAAATAAGTCCATGTTTAGCTAGGACAAAGGTACATTCTCTTTTTCTCAATTTTAGCTTATTTTAATTGTTTGCTTATTTCTGCTTATAGGTCTGCTTAATTCTGCTTGTTTTTGCTTATAGTTGCTTTTAATTGGAGTTTAATGCTTATTCTAGTTTGCTTAATGCTTAGATTTCATTTGTGCAAGTTTTACATTAAATCTGTTAGTTTTAGCCTCAAAACTGCTTATTGTAATTTACTTATTTCCTGTGTTTAATTATGTGTTTTTGATGCTTCATTGCACTTATTTCATCTAATTCTTAATTTGTTTTTATGATTTAAGTCTGGTCACCATTTGTTTTAAGCTAAAAATGTTTTTTATAAAGTTAAAGGGGTGTTTGGCACAAGCAGTGGTAACTATGGTTACCACTGCTTGAGCTTGTTTTGGCTCTTAATCCAACTTTGTTTAGCTAGATTTAGGTCTTATAATCTGTTTTCATAAGTTTTCAAGGTTTAAAATTTGTTTTTAAGACTTTAGCTATCTTTTGTAAGAATCTGTGGTATCAAGTCTTTGTTAACATTGTTATTGCTTAAATTATTTTTTATTGGCTTTTTAGTATCAGTTTAATACTTATTTCAGTTATATAGAGTCTTTTAATGATTAGTGCAAAGTTTTGTATTTTGCATTTTCAGTTCTGCTTTATCTGTTATCTTTAGTCCTTACTGTCTAGTTTAAAAGTCTTTAAGTCAGGTTTCATTAGCTATTATAGAATAGTTTAAGTAGTTTTAAGTTCTAAATTTTGTTTTGCACAAGCTTATTGAGACCTAATTCTCAATCTGTTATATTAATTTCTAGGATTTAGACAGCATTTGGTAATATGAATTTAGGGCTGCTCTTTGTAATTTTCAAACTTCAAAAATCAAAAAAAAAAATCAGCATATGCTGCTTAATTTTCACTTTTTAAAGTCATGTTTCTAGCTCATTTCTATTCCAATTTTCCTAAAAGTTGTTTTTATGTGTTCCTTGGAAGCTAATCTTAATCTGTTTTTGGGCTAAACCTTTTCACAAGTGCTTATTCAGCCTAAATTTTAAGCTCAAAGATGAGCATTTTTCCTTTAAAATGCTCTTGATAAGACGATATGTACTTGTTAGTTTTTAGAGCTTTTAAGCTCTTTCTTTAAGTAGTCTTTGTCACAATTGTTTAATAGGTTTGGGTAGATAGTATCTTTTAGTTATTAGGTTTTTAAGTGCTTCTTGAAGGTTCTATAAAAAAAAAAAAAAAAAAAAAAAAAAAAAAAAAAAAAAAAAAAAAGAAAAAAGAAAAAAAAAAAAAAAAAAAAAAAAGCACTAGCAGCTTAGAGGGATATAAGCTTAGCAGTACTAATTAAGTTAGTATTGTATGCTTGGTTTGAGCTGTTTTCAAGGTTTAAAATTTGTTTTTAAGACTTTAGCTATCTTTTGTAAGAATCTGTGGTATCAAGTCTTTGTTAACATTGTTATTGCTTAAATTATTTTTTATTGCCTTTTTAGTATCAGTTTAATACTTATTTCAGTTATATTGAGTCTTTTAATGGATTAGTACAAGTTTTGTTTTTGCCATTTTCAAGTTCTGCATTATCTGTTATATTTAGCCTTACTGTCTAGTTAAAAGTCTTTAAGTCAGGTTTTCATAGCTTATTATAGAATAGTTTAAGTTAGTTTTAAGTTCTAAAATTTGTTGCACAAGCTTATTGAGACCTAATCTCAATCTGTTAATACTTATTTTAGGATTTAGACAGCATTTGGTAATCTGAATTTAGGGCTGCTCTTTGTAATTTTCAAACTTCAAAAATCAAAGAAAAAAATCAGCATATGCTGCTTAATTTGTCACTTTTTAAAGTCACGTTTCTAGCTCATTTCTATTCCAATTTTCCTAAAAGTTATTTTTATGTGTTCCTTGGAAGCTAATCTTAATCTGTTTTTGGGCAAAACCTTTTCAAAAGTGCTTATTCAGCCTAAATTTTAAGCTCAAAGATGAGCATTTTTCCTTTAAAACTGCTTGATAAGACAGATTGTACTTGTTAGTTTTTAAGAGCTTTTAAGCTCATTCTTTAAGTAGTCTTTGTCACATTAGTTTAATAGGTTTGGGTAGATAGTATCTTTTAGCTTATTAGGTTTTAAGTGCTTATTGAAGGTTCTATAAGCACTAGCAGCTTAGGGATATAAGCTAGCAGTACTAACTCTAAGTTAGTATTGCTAAGCTTGTTTGAGCTCATTTTAGCTTATAGTGTTTGCTTATTTTCTGTCTTAAGTGCTTTTTAGGTCTAGGGAATGTCATTTTTAGCTTATTAGGTTTTTCTTTTAAGTCTATTAAGCTCAAAAGGCCAAGCCAAATTTAGCTTTTTTCATTTCAGTTTTAAAAGCAAACTGCTACTTTCAGTAGCTTATTTCAGCTTATTTTTGAGTTTTAAAAAAAATATGTTTTATAAAAAGTGCTTATTTTCGGTTTATCTAAAAAGTTTGTAAAAAAATTTCAAAAATAAAAAAACTTAGTCGTATGGGGAGGTTCAAGGTTTGAACCTGTGACCTCTACCCTAACTGCTAAGTATTTAACACACACTCTCAACACCAACTCGCCCTTGGGACTTTTCCAGTAGCATTTCATTTAATTAAATACTTAAGGTCATTTTAGGATTTAGCTTATACGAGCTTAATTTCTTATTTGCTGCTTATTCTTTAAGCCTTTTTGCTTGTTTTATTTTTCTTACATTCTTAATAGTCTAAAGTACTTTTCATGATTTTTCTAGATTTTTTAAAATAATTTTAGTATTTTTAATTAATTTTCTAGATTAAAATAGTTTTTAATTCATAATTAATAAAATAAAAGTCAAAAAAATATAATTCTTTTTTTTTAATTTTCTTTTATCATTTAAGACTGTTAAAAATTAAATTTACTTTTGTAGGGTTAAAATTTTAGAATTTAGTTTTTTAAAGAACGAGATTTGAATCTCGTTATCGTTTTTTGTGTTTTAGCTTTAATTACGTTAGTTTTTAGTGTGCTTTTACGTGTTAGTGCATTTTATTTGTTCGTAATAGGAAACCAAATCAAAACCTTTAAATATTCAATCACGCGATCACGAACTTAATATCGATTTTCAATTCGCACCTTGTCGGGATACGACTCGGGAAGGTTTTGGATTTTACTTTGGATAAAAGTAATCTTCTAGAATCCTCACGGAATACTTACACTATACTATTATTGATAATTAGGTATTTTAGGTATATATTATATATCCTATTTTGCTTAATTTTTTTATAAAAAGTGCTTATTTTTGGCTTATCTAAAAAGTTTGTAAAAAAATTTCAAAAATAAAAATACTTAGCCGTATGGGGAGGTCCAAGGTTTGAACCCGTGACCTATACCCTAACTGCTAAGTATTTAACACACACTCTCAACACCAACTCGCCCTTCGGACTTTTCCATTAGCATTTCATTTAATTAAATACTTAAGGTCATTTTAGGATTTAGCTTATACGAGCTTAATTGCTTATTTGCTGCTTATTCTTTAAGCCTTTTTGCTTGTTTTTATTTTTCTTACATTCTTAATAGTCTAAAGTACTTTTCATGATTTTTCCAGATTTTTTTTAAATAAGTTTAGTATTTTTAATTAATTTTCTATATTAAAATAGTTTTTAAACCATAATTAATAAAATAAAAATCAAAAAAATATAATTCTTTTTTTGAAAATTATTTTTAGCCATTTAGGATTTATAAAAATTAGATTTGAAGTTGTAGGGTTTAAATTTGCTTTAGTTGCTTAAATGTCGCGTTTTTAATTCCCGTTTACGTTTTTATGCTTACGTGTTTAATTGTCGTTACTTGCTTACTTGTTTTCTCTTGAATGCTTTAATTGTCGTAATTGTTTGTTCGCCTTTACATGTTTTTATGCGTTTTCATTAGTAGAATTAGAAACCAAATCAAAATCTTTGAAACCATTCAAATCACGCGATCACGGACTTAACCTCGATTTTTAATTCGCACTTCGTCGAGGACAAACGACCCGAGAGGTTTTAGAGATTGCTTTGGTTAAAAGCAAGTTTCTTTAATCTTTTGGAATACGTATACTACTTTACTATAATTGTATTTGCCTCTTAATTACACATACTTGTTTGTGTGTGTAGTTTGGAGCGGATTAAATTTTTGGCGCCGCTGCCGGGGAGGTGTGTACGATTATCGTGTTTCGTTTGAAGATTGGTTTTTGAAGACCCTTCCTCATGAAGTATTCGTTTTTGATTGTGAATATTTTCTTTTTATTATAAAACCATAAAAATCCAAAAATATTTTACTTTCTTATTATTTCTTTTTCTTATGTATTATTTTAAAAATCTATAAATATTCTTCTTTATCCTCTTATTACATTTAATTCTTATTTTCTTTTCCCTCTTATCCGTTTAATTCTTCGACATGTCTTCGTATAACCAACGTGAGTGTGTGGGGTGTGGACAACCATGTGATGGCTTTTATTGTTATCTATGTACGTGTCACCAGTGTGGTGTTAATCTTATAAATGGAATTTGTTTAAATTGCACTTATGGAGATGGAAAGCCAATCACTTGTTGCGGGTGTGAAGGCCCGTTAAACGGTGGATTTTGTTCATTTTGCGCTTCGAGAGCTGGAAATTCATTCGCTTATGATCCAAATCCGAATTCTTTCGATGATTCTCAAAATCTTTCCGACTACCCTCCACAACCCCAGTACCAGACGTATTCTTATGAGTTATGTGGGAACGATGCTCATTTTGGTTACGATTGTCCACCTCAAGTTCCGTTTGTCTACAACCCGGACTCGTGTTTCAATCAAAACTATGATAATAATTTTCCACAAACTTCATCAAGTTTTCCACAACAATACCTTTGTTGTGAGAACTGCGGGGGTTCTCATGAAAGTTTTCAATGTCAACCGATGAACCAAAATTTCTATAATTCTAATTCTTCCGGTTTTGACCAAATTCAACCCCCGCAGTATTCCGTCATTCATCATCCTCCTCAAGAAACTAGTGTGGAAATTTTGCATGCCAAAGAAGACCTAATGAAATCTATTCAAACCTTTTTAAAGAAGTTTAATCGTTTATCTTTTAGAGAAACGCCAAAGCTTTTATCGCTAGCTTGGGAGAAATTTTTTGAAATTCAGCATGCTCAACCAGAGGATATACAAGAATTGCTTAACAAACTTCTTCAAGATTTGCAAAGTATAAACGAGGAGCTGGCTGAATATATTAATTCTCCGAGTTGGAATCGTCCTGCCTTCTACGACGATGATGAGTACACTATTCAATATAGGAAATATTTAGAGAGTTCATCTAATGCAATCACACCCGTCTTACCAATCGAGGAACCTGATAACTCTCTAAGTATGGGGGACGAGCATCTTAACACTATTCCGGAAACAGAATCAGACAAAGTAATAAAGTCTAGTGTTGAGGACCTTGTCCCAATCCCAAGTGAGTCTAAGGGTATTTCCGATGATACATGTGATGTGCCTTTTTGTGATAATTCTCTTCCTCTTGATGTTTTAAACGATCACTTTGAGATTTTCTCTGATTTTAACAATGATTGTACTTCGAGTGATGACGATTCTTTTAAGGACATCGATTACGTTGAGGCATCACTTCCCGATTATGAGCTCGTCAGCTAAGAGGAGGTAAACAAAGATATACTTCATGATAAATTATTGAATATCAATCTTCCTATTGCTTGTGATTTACCTTCGAGTGATGATTTCTCTCCCATTAGTATTTTTGAGGAAAAATCCATGACTTTCTCTAACCCTCTTTTCGATTTTACCTCTAGTGATGACGAGTCACTATCCGATGAGGACGTTCC
>BQNB010160445.1:0-14797 GCA_026074375.1 Tanacetum coccineum | reverse complement strand
CCTACATGGCCCACCAGGATGAGTACAGTAAAGTCGACCAATGGGAATGTCCTCCCCGGGTCGGATAAGAATAGCTCGTCATCGACGAATCCTGAGTGGGGAAACAACAGGTGCAAATGGAAACTCAGATGATCGTGCAATAATAGCAGATGGTGCGGGTAAAATGGGAGCAGTAGGGATCTCTGGAGTAGAAGTAGTAGGTGATACATGCCTCTTGGGTATCTCAGTATCTGACTCTGAATCATCTGAACACAGAAAAGGTGAAACCATAGGTGCTATAGATACGAGAGGTGGTAAACTCTCCGATGGATCAACCTTCGACGATGAATGAGTATCACCCTGGCAGGTGAGGCAACTACATCCGCCCCCACCTTCGGTGCAACCAGGATCTCAACAGAAATAGAACTGATAAGGATAACTCGCGGAAAAGAGGATCCCACACTCTTGACTGATACGTTCGAAGAAATAGAAATAACTGGAGCTGCCATAGCCTGCACAAGCAAAAGTTTATATAAATCCCCTTTATATCAAACCATGCAAGGTGCGTGTAATGCAGAAGAAAGTAAAAATGGTGTAAAATAGTCATTGCAAAATTAATTGTATTATAATTATGGAAAATTATTATAACTAATAATCGCGTACTTAGCGATAGTAATTATATACATAAGTAGGTAAACACGTAGGATCACATATTGGTTATAGACCAGACCTAAATATACTACTTGGTTCTCTATAACCTTGGCTCTGGATACCAATTTGTCACACCCCCAAACGAGGCCTGGACGAAAACACGTGTCCGAAGGCATGACGTCATAATATACATCACACCAGATACAAAGAATGACCTCTAAGGGTATGTTTAGAAATCCAACATCATTGCATTAAATAAAATAGTTAAAGTTTTACATAGGTTCATAGATAATATGCAGAAGCGAATAAAAGGTTTTAAAGTTTGATAACGATGTTAACATAGATATTAATAAGTCTTAAAAATCAGCCCAAAGCATGACAACACCATAAAGAAAGCAAAGACATCCATAGCTAAGCACATGAGAAAAACATGCTAAAATGTCAACATAAAGTTGGTGAATTCATAGGTTTGGATTTGATATAAGAGTGGATCACAAATTTTGCAAAACGCATGTGACTATTATAACATATACAATATCACATAAAAAGGCATTTACATTGCACTAAGCTCATGATACTGAGGCTAAATGTAATGGGAGCATGCTAAATGCTAAATAAACTTGCCCCGACGGGTGCCAACATGACACTTCATAGTATCACTCGACATGGTATACGTCTGTTGATCATGTAAGAACTACTTACACGGACGGGGATGATTAGTCCCAATAGATCTATTTACAACACTCGCGCTCACTTACCAATCCAAATGATCATAAGTAACTAACGGTTCATGATAACTCGGGCATACAAGTTTCAACATTTACTTAAGCAACACGTAAACAAGATTGGGAAAAACGTAAAGCATTTGTGTTTGTTAGCCTCAAAATATTGAGTCGAATAATGAAGTTCGTTCATTAAGAATATTAGGTCTTGGTCATTCAATTATGTAATGTTTTAATAGGCTAGAAAAGAAACTGGTCTCGTTTAGTAAACTAATATTGTATGTGTTACGGGTTCAAGCCTAAGAAAATCCTGAGCCCGGTCCGTGTCAAAGCCCTACACGCCATATGTATTGTGTATGGGTATATAAACCCTTTCCCACCATGGAAAAGGGTGTTGGTTGTTTATTCTCTTACAAGCTAATATTACAATCTTCCAATTTTCTCTCTACTTTCCCTCTCTAACTTCTCTCTAAACTTCTTCATATCTTCCTTCTCTTTTATTCTTGATTTCGTGTTCAAGTATGTGAAGTGATGTGATAAAGGGTTACCGACATTTAGTATCAAGAGCCTCGGGTGGATTCGTGATTGTTTTGTGGTTAATAAGCTCAAAATATGTGGCTTATTGTGTTCAAAAAGCCTACGACTTTAATAGCTTGTGGCTTATTGGTTTGTTAAGATTATTCTTTCCTTGTTCTACTTATTAAACAGCTTATTGCGACACCATTTCATGTGTTACATAAGCTTTTAGTTAGATTTTTAAGCTTAAAAGGTTTGGCCTATTCTCTTTTCTAAGTGGCAGTTTGGTTTGTTTTTGAAGATTCACAAGGAAATTTGTGTTATTTCATGCTTAATACTCTAATACCCACTTAGTCTTAAACCTTTAGAGCTTCTTATTTGAGTGCTTAGTAGCTTATTTAAGATATTTTGCTTATTTTCAGCTTTATTCTTTGTGCGGTTTGAATTTAGAATTCATGTTTAATAGTGGCGGTTTGGAGTAAAAAGGAACTTTGCTATTGTTTGTTTCTCCAAGCGTGTGCATAAAAAACAAAAGGATAGAAGAGCGACTTGTACTTGTTTTTTTAACTTGTAGTGTCAACGGTTTTTTTTCTCTATCTTTATATGGCGTATTGACAAAGCCTTAACAGCGTTTTAAGAACAGGTTTTCAGCGGTTGATTCAATTCGTGTACTTAGAACCAAAACTTTAGTCCCAAATTAACTATTGTGTAGCGGTTTGATGATCCGAGAAAATATAGCTTTGCTAAAATTATCTGAGGTAGCGATTTTCCAAATCATTTGTGGTAGCAGGTTACTTTGCAAGTTAGCCATTGGTAGCGTTTTGCCATCCTACCACAAACATTTTGCTTACTTCTTGACAGAACCTAAAAACACTTTCAATTAAACCAAGTTTCGTTAATCATTCGGTTCTAGGCCATTTTTAGTCAATTTAATTTAGTTGGACAATACGACTTTGACTTTAAACAACAAGTTAATTTACAATTCATGAAAACCAAGACCACAAATCAAAATCAAGGACTTAAAAGACAATTAATTCAACTCAAACAAACCTTAATCAAAAATCGATTTACAATCAACATTCACAGTTTTCTATTGATTTTGTAAAAATCCCGTAAAAGACTTAAATTCTTTTCTCGTTTCAATCATAGACTGTAAAATCCTGTGGACGTAAATTGTATTGCATTAACCACAACTTCAATCACAACACATCTACTTAAGATACCTTCAATCATTTTTCACTTCATAATATCAACAGATTCATTCATCAAGGACTATTCAATTGTAACTTCCACAACCGACAGTCATAGCATAACAACATCATGCAACTGGTTCAATGGATCGTCAACCATGCTTGCAGACGGGAAGATATGCACAATGCATGCACAATTCTTAAGATACATAATACAATTCAAATGGTGATGCTTAAAGAAATGCATTCTCTCAAAGGTCCCTATACTCATTCTAACAGTCAGAATTCTAGCTGAACCTGCAACAAAAAATTCTTCAGCAGTTCTGATAACGCCCCCTCCCCCCTTAAAAAATTTTTTATTTTAGTATGTTTTTAGTTATATGTGTTATCACGAACTTTTGAATATGAATATCTGGCTATTTTTAATGCATTTGTTACTTAATTGTACCAAAGTGGTGTTGGCAAGTATATATTGTAGACAAGTAATAATAGAAGCAAGAAAATGACGAAGAAAGAAGTAAAAACAGAAGTTTAGTAACAAAGTACGAAGACTCTACATCAAGAACAAGTCGGGAAGCATTTCAAGAGCAAAAGAGTCAACCATACAAGCTTCCAAGTCACGAGAAAAAGATAAAGTCAAGTCAGTTGAAGAAATAAAGACTCACGACCAAGTACCATACACTCAGGGAATCTTAAACTAAGACATATTGGAAGTATAATTGTTCCAGACACACCTCCCACCATTTTGGCCATAACTTAAGCATATGAACCGATTGTACTTCTTCAAGCGGCCACAGCTAAGATAAGAGAAAAATCTAAAATCTACAACAGGTAGGTGACCAAAATCTGACCACGGAGCAGTGTGTCCAGCCCGCAATCCAGTTTGCCACCCAGCAGAAAGCCTGTGCCGCCCGCAGAGGCTTATCGCAACTTTTCCAACTACATAATTCACCATTTTTGATGCCAACATCGCCCAAGTCTAATCAAGGCCCCTCAATAACTGATTATTCAAGAAGATTCCATGACCTATTTATGCACAAGAAATATTCTTGAGGCCAATGTGGATTTCCTAGTAAAATAAAGCCATATGCCTTTGTTTTTCATATAGTTATCCACCCCCCTTCATCCAAATCTGAATTTCCTCCCCCCATAACTAAACCCAAAAGACCAGAAACCTCTCCCAAATTTATGAGATGTTCAAAGGGCTGAAGAAGACGCTTTGATATGATTTTTCCTGGTTGTTTAAGGCCGTATAGTCGATTGGAGGCTTAAAGGTTGCTTTAGAATCATTCCTCATTAATTATTTTAAATCTTTCCTTGGGTAACTTTCTTTTATATTTCAGAATGATTATGTCTCATATTCATGTTGGATCTTGAATTTGATTAATCTGGAATTATGGAGTTTTTTATATTACTTACTAGAACCATGTGAATTATTGATATGGATTGTTATGGACTTTTAGTATGTTTGAATATAAATTTGCTTAGGAAGTTTGCTTTGATCAGCACTGTCCTAATTATCTGTTGATGAATCGTGATTGATCTATAGTCGAAAGATTTCAACTTAACGATTAGTTTCAATATATTAGTGCACGAGATTATGTTGAAATTTTCATACTTGACACATATGAATAAACAAGCTAAAAAGACTAAGTAACATTTGATTCAAGGTACAAATATGGTTGAAAGGACTCTTATGAACAAATGAGTAAAATCTTATTTCTCACAAAGGTGCGTAACAACTTTGTTTTATACTAACGTCATAGTCGAAAGGATGCGTTGTTATAGAACCCATTTGTATGCCGATATCATGACATGGCCATTTGATTGGAATGTGTTTCCTTAGATTTTATGTACCAATTGCTATTTTGTTTACCACATCCCCGAACAATCCAATTGATATATTCACATAGTTCCAACAAGTTCTCTAATTATTTGATTGCTTTCCCGTGTAAAATTCGCATCATTATCATTTCCCGTATTAGTTTGTTGCATAATGGTTTGTTGGGGACGTGACATCTATTTAACCACTTCGTGCTTATTGATACTATAGATTCTAATCTACACAAGTGGAAAACAACCCAAATCCTGAACGAACGACCTCTGGCTTACCACAAAAAGCTTAGCTACAAAGGAAAGGGCATACTTGCCCGTGTGTTCTTAAGCTTATTTGGTAAATCGGGTTATAAAATTTAAACCTAATAGTCCGCGAGAACACATCAATTTTTTGGCGCCGCTGCCGGGATTTGTGTTGTGTGTTTCTTTTTAGAATCTTTTTATTTTCGTCTTATATCATTTGTGCTATCTTTTGCTTACGGAAAATCACCCAAAACCACTGTCAAAAGTGCTCCGCCACCCCGGCGCACCTTTCTTTCTGCCAGACCGGGACTCTCCCCTCAGACGACCACGATACTGTCGCCCGCCATTACTGCACTGGCCGACACCCCCGGCAGAGAGTGTTCTATCAAAAAAAGAAAAGAAAAAAAACTTTGTTAGTTAGTTAGTCAAATTTATATAAAAAACATAATAAAAAAATTTTTTGGTCTTATTTAGTTTTCTTTTATCTTATACCCAAATTGTTAGTCATATTGTAAATCGACTACACCCCAAGAGAGTATAAGGTGGGTCATTCTGCTTTCCTAAAGAAGTCGGGTTTTTAATATGCTTAAGTCGCTGACAAACCTTTTCTCCGCTTCTTGTGCGTTTAATGGAGTCTACCGAGAACCATTGATAGGATGATGTCAAACATTTATTAGTAGTTATTAAGTTTATATTTTCTTACGTCATATATAAAAAATTACAAAAAGATTTTTTCTTTAAAAACGTTTTTATCTAAGTTACATCTATTTTTAATTTTTAATAAACGTTTGCAAATCGCCTCCAAGTTTGTATATAACCCACGTTCTTGGGTAAACATCTCACTAGTCTCTTCCGCTAACTTAAACTATAAAACAAAAAGAGGATTAAGTCTGAAAAGACACCGATCTACCCCTCAAAGTCGAATCACCCGTATCTCATGTCAAACAACCATTCATCGAGGAACTTTTTATCAAACACCCAAGATCAAAAGATTGATGGAGAAATTTTAAAACTCCACCGATTTCTCACGCATATCGTCATTAATCCTGAGTGACCAATCCATGTGGTCAAGCACTAGGAACCGTTGCTCCGACACCTACTTCCGATATTTATTCAACGCCTCTATTTACGATAATTTCATATCAATGGGTACCCACATGCAAATGATTCAAGTTAAACAATTGATGGGCGAATACCGACTCTGATCTCACCGATACATGTCCGATCTTCTTGAGATAGTAGCCTTTTTTCAATATGGTGAAAATTAAGAGGAAGCGGTTATGTTAAGGACAATTCATTCTCGTTATGTAAAGAAGCTAAGATTTGTTGAATGAGCTTAACGATAGGAACTTACTTCGATGAATGAAATGAGAGAAGCTTTTTATAAGATGATACTTTTCTCCCTGCAAAGTTAAATGCTCCTAAATGATATTAGTAACTTCTTCAACACCAACTCGGTAAACAACCTCTATTGAAGCTTGGATCCTTTGGAAGAAATGGCTTCGCATATGTTACGGACATAGTCTAACCAAAGGCTCCTACGTTCATATATTCTATCAATGGTTAGACGGTCCAACACAAGAATTCTAACCGCCGGAGGAATCTTCCTCTACAACAACTCTCAACGAAGCATTTCAAATCCTCGAAGGACAAAGTTATTCTCAAACTCGATTTCCCTCGGTAAATTCCAAATCAGCCCAGAACCGATGTTTTTCCGCCGGTGAAAAATAAACATCGATTCCTATCATGCCATGTTGATGGAGAAATTCGAAGATCTCGTTACAAAAATCGATTCTGAATTCCTGATCATAAGGAAAGACCTCAAAGAGATGCGAGACGGTCGTAGAGACAACCACGCTTCACAAATCTACATGAAGGATGACACGCCAATGTGTGAACCTCATGAAGCGAATTATGTCCAAAGATATCACGGAGGATATCACGACCATGAACCCATAAATTCATACTCCTATCCAAACCATAACTCACATCCATCGCGATATTTCGAATTTACCGAAACCTCAACGGAGGAAATGATGAGAGAGTGGATGGCTAGTCAAACAAAAACAAATAAACGTATGAAGAATCAGGTGATTGAATTGGAAAATCAAATTAATCAAGGATTAAGGAACCACCAAGCGATAATCCAAAACTTGGAGAGGCAATTTGAGTTTCTCTTGCCTACCGAAACACTTCCCCCTTCCACAAATACAAAACCGATACATGACATTGTCTACAACATACCCTCAATCCGAAACGATAATAATAAGGGTGATGTTAAATTCATCGAGGAGGAAGAAACTGAACCTAATCCAACCATGCCAAACCTGAACCTAATCATGTGTAACTCACCGACTGCATCACCATTTCTTAAGGATTGTACCGTGCATATCTCGTACACTCAAGAGAAGGTGTTTGAACACGATGAAATATCGATAAATGTTGGTGACAAAGAATTAATATCATTTGTTGGCATTGAAAATGAAGTGTCGAAAGGAAATATTAAGGATACAGAGAACCCAAAAAGACCAAATGTATCTCCTTTGCTTGTAGAGTACATACCAAAAATCCCATACCCTCAAGCTTTAAAAAGGGAAATTTCTGATTTGAACCGTATCGTCAAAGAATCCTGAATCCTGGGGAAGAGTCTAGCTAATGACTCAATAATAAATTAAGCGCTTCTCGGGAGGCAACCCGAGGTTTTAATTGCTTTATGTGCTTTAATTTCTAGTTTTTGAATAAATATGTACACCCTTTAAGAAAGTTGTTTTTCAGCTTGGAAAATCTTAAGTGTGGGGGTGTTACATACTCGTTATGTTTAGTATATTATTGTTTTCATTTTGTGTATTTGTTTGTTTTGATAATGCAGCAGGTAATGATGAAGGAGGATGCTTGGAGGCGAATTTGATTGATCTCACACGCTTATGCTAGCATCTATCATATTGAGTTCGATCGCAATTTTTCATGCCCAGATGTCTGGTTTTCTCTTACTTTTATTTCCCTTATATTCATACTTTGAAGTTACTTTTCACATTGAGTCCAATTCAAAACTTAAGTGTGGGGGAGGTAACCAGGGAAAACGAGACCGATTTTAAAATTTTCTAATTTTTGGGCCAATTTAAAATTTATGTAGAGTTGTTTGTCCTTATAGTTGTTTTCATGTCATTAGGTTAATATATTAGAACTTGTGCTTGTAAATAATTACGAATACCACAGTGAGATCACATTCGTGTAATGATAAGTGTATATGCGTGATAAAGAGGCACCTTAAAATTTAACCAAATAACCTTTTCTGTTTACTTTTAGCTAACCACCCAAATTAACCCTTTGTTAGCACTTACGTTTAGTGCTAGATACCCTTAGAACACCCGTTGAGCCATCATGATCGTTTGATAAAATTCAGAAAAAAAAGAAAAAAAGAAAAAAAATTAACTTTAAACCTTAGCCTAACCAGTAGTCAAAGTCTAAACGTAGGGTAGCTAGTTGCTTGATTTGATGGATTGTTTTTTTTTATGATTGATAGTTATGTCATACTTCGTTATTTGTGTGTTCCATTCCGACAAAGATGAAGATGTACATCTTCATTGATGTATTTTTGTGGTGTATGTTTATGCGAAGTGTGGGAGAGATGTGATGTAAAAAATATGAAAAAAGGAGGTTGAAAAAAAACAAGTGAATAAGTCATCGAAAAATTGTGATGACAAAAATAGCCAATGTGCTATATGTTTATGAAGATGAAGGAAGATGAAGTGATTGAGATATCGATTAGCCAATGTACTAAGACGTGATATACTTATGTAGTGATCGATATGTGAAGGAGGAAAAAATTAGTAACTATAATCATTTTCGGGTTTGCGGTTTGATTGGTAACTAGCAACATTGGGACTTAGACTTTTGACTTAAAATGTTCGTGATACACCCTTACCAATAAAGAATCACATGCCTTATCCATACCATTTACTAACCCAAAGCCTAAATGTTAGAACCCAATAAAAGTCCTCTTTAGATGTGTACACTTGGTGCTTACGCCCCATCGGTTTTTGTTTTGTTTTTATCTTTCTTTTCTTTAATTTGCTTGAGGACAAGCAAACCTTTAAGTATGGGGGGGAGTGTTTGCGCCTTTTGCACTTATTTATAAAATAAATATAAATATGCCGATATTTTCAAAAAAAAATTAAAAAAAATTCTTATTTTTTCCATTTTCTTTCTAGATGTCTTTTTCTTTAATTTGCTTGAGGGCAAGAAAATTTTCTTTTACCTGCTCGAGGGCGAGCAGAACTTAAGTGTGGGGGAATTTGATAACGCTCAAATTAAGTATGTTTTTAGTAGCATTATTCGTACTTTTGTATATGATATTTGGCTATTTTTATATGCTTCTGTTACTTAATTGTACCAAAGTGTGTTTGCAAGTATATTTGTAGCCAAGTATAAGAGAAGCAAGAAAAGACAAAGAAAAGAAGTAAAAATGAAGTTTAGTACAAGTATGAAGAATCCCGCATCAAGAACAAGCTTGGGAAGCATTTCAAAAGCAAAAGAGTCAACCATACAAGCTTCCAAGTCCCGAGATAAAGATAAAGTCAAGTTAAGTTAAAGAATAAAGACCCACGACCAAGTACCATACACTCGGGAAGCTTAAACGAAGACATATTGGAAGCATAGTTGTTTTCGACACACCTCCACCATTTTGGCCATAACTTGAGCATACGAACTCGGATTGACTTGATTCAAGCGGCCACGCGAAGATAAGAGAAAAATCTACAACATGGAGGTGACCAAAATATGACCATGAGCAGTGTGCCAGCCGGCAATCCAGTTTGCCGCCCGGCTGGAGTTGTGCCGCCCGGCAGAGGCTCCGTTGACTTTTCCAAGTACATTAATTCACCATTTTATAATGCCAACTGCCTCAAGTCCAATTAAGTCCCCTCATAACTGATTATTCTAGAAGATTCATGACCCTTTGTGCCTAAGAAATATGCTTGGAGGCCAAGGGCGCTTTCTAGTATAAATAGAGGCCATATGCCTTTGTTTTCATATAGAAAAACCTACCCAATCATCCAAATCCGAATCTCCTCCACCATATCTAACCCAAAAGACCAGAAACCTCTCCCAAATTCGATTCTTCAAGGCCTATGATGAGAGGACGTTTGATATGTTTTTCTAGGTTGTTTAGGAGGCTATAGGTCGATTGGAGGCTTGAAGGTTTGCTTTAATCCTTCCTCTTTCTTATTGTAATCTTGTTTGGGTAACTTTTTTTATTTTCAGAATGATTGTGTCTCATTTTATGTTGGATCTTGGCATCGTGATTAATAGTGTTTATAGAGTAGTTTTATATTAACTTGCTGGAACAATGTGAATTTTTGTTATGGTTTGTTTGGACTTTTTGTATGTTTTGATATTTGATTTGACTTAGGAGTTTGCTTTGATCATTGACTTATCTAATTATCTTGTTGTTGAATCATGATTTGATCTATAGGTTGAAAGGATTTCATCTTATGATATGTTTAAATATATATGACGATTACTGTTGATATTTTTACTTGACACATATGAATAAACAAGCTAAAAATGACTAGTATCGATTGGTTCAAGGTATAGGTCGAAAGGTTATGTATGAATAACATGAGATAAATCATATTTCTCACAAAAGGTGCATAACTACTAGGTTTTTATACTAACGTTCATAGGTTCGATAAGGGTGCCGTTGTTATAAACCATTTGTTTATAGCATTTTTTTTTCCATGACTATGTCCATTTGATTGGAATTGTGATCCTTAGATTTTGTGTACCTTGCTATTTGTTTAACTAACATCCCGACAAATCCATTGATTTGTTCACTAGTTCCAACAAGTTGCTCTATTTATTTGATATGCTTTCGTGTTTTTTTTTTTTTTTTTTAATTTTGTCATCATTATCATTTCCCTGTATTAGTTGTTGCTAATATGGTATTTTGGGAGCTGACAACCATTTTTACACTTAGTGCTTATTGATACTTAGATTCTACACTATTGAAAACCACCCATAATCTCTGGTGAACGGACCTCGGCTTACCACAAAAAGCTAGCTACAAACGAAAGGGTCATACTTGCCCGTGTTTTCTTAGCTTATTTGGTAATTAGTGTTATAAATTATAAAAACTAGTAGTCGCGACATTGATGTGTTATCGCGATACTAGTTTTATATTTATACACACGAATTTACCCAAATAAGACTTAAGAACATAACGGCAAGTATGACCTTTCGTTGTATAGCTAGCTTTTTGTGGTTAAGCGGATGTCGTTTACTAGGATTTGGGTAATTTTCAATTTGTGTAGAATTAAGTATCAATAAGCACGAAAGTGGTAAAATGGGTGTCAGTCCAAAAGTACCATATAGCAACAACTAATACGGAAATGATAATGATGCGAAATATAACAAGAAAGCAATCATATAATTAGTGCATACCTTGTTTGGAAACTAGTAAATATATTATGGATTGTCGGAGATGTTGGTTTAACAAATGCAAGGTACACAAAATCTTAAGGAACATACAATTCAATCTAATGGTCATGTCATGGAATTGCATACAAAATGGTTTTGTAACACACTGGCTCCATTCGACCTATGAGTTAGTATAAAACCAAGTAGAACACACCTTTTGTTGAGATAAGAAATAAGTTTAACTCATCTTGTTTCATAAGAGTCCTTTCGACCTATACTCTTGAATCAATCATTACTAGTCTTTTTAGCTTGTTTATTCATATGTGTCAAGTATGAAATATCAACATATTCGTGCACTAATATATAGAAATAAATCATAAGATGAAATTCTTTCGACCTATAGATCAAATCACGATTCATCAACAAGATAATTAGATAAGTATTGATCAAAGCAAACTCCTAAGCAAATTAATATTCAAACATACTAAAAGTCCAAACAATCCATATCAATAATTCACATGGTTCCAAGCAAGTAATATAAAACTACTCTATAATCATATTAATCAAATACCAAGATCCAACATGAATATGAGACATAATCATTTTGAAATATAAAAGAAAGTTACCCAAAGCAAGATTACAATAAGTAAAGAGGAAGGATTAAAGCAACCTTTAAGCCTCCAATCAACTATACGCCTTTAAACAACCCTGAAAATCATATCAAAGCGTCTTATTCAACTCTTGAACAATCTTCACGAATTTGGGAGAGGTTTTTGGTCTTTTGGGTTAGATATGGTGGAGGAAATTCAGATTTGGATGAAGGGGGTGGAATAACTATATGAAAACAAAGGCATATGGCCTCTATTTATACTAGAAAGCCCCCTTGGCCTCCAAGCATATTTCTTGGGCACAAAGGGTCATGAATCTTCCAGAATAATCAATTATGAGGGGACTTGATTGGACTTGAAGCGGTTGGCATCATAAAATGGTGAATTAATGTACTTAGAAAAGTTAGCGGAGCCTTTGCCGGGCAGCACGGGCAGCTGCCGAGCGGCACAACTCCAACCGGGAGGCAAACTAGATTGCCGGTCGGCACCCTGCTCATGGTCAGATTTTGGTCACCTTCATGTTGTATATTTTTCTCTTATCTTCTCGTGGCCGCTTGAATCAAGTCAATCCGAATTCGTATGCTCAAGTTATGGCCAAAATGGTGGAGGTGTGTCGGGAACAACTATACTTCCAATATGTCTTCGTTTAAGCTTCTCGAGTGTATGATACTTGGCCGTGGGTCTTTATTCTTCAAATTAACTTGACTTTATCTTTATCTCGGGACTTGGAAGCTTGTATGGTTGACTCTTTTGCTCTTGAAATGCTTCCCGAGCTTGTTCTTGATGCGGGATTCTTCGTACTTGTACTAAACTTCGTTTTTACTTCTTTTCTTTGTCTTTTTCTTGCTTCTCTTATACTTTGCTACAAATATACTTGCAAACACACTTTGGTACAATTAAGTAACAGAAGCATATAAAAATAGCCAAATATCATATACAAAAGTACGGATAACGCTACTAAAAACATACTCAATTTGAGCGTTATCAAGTTCTTGAACGAACAACAGTTGAGACAATCCTGAATATGTCTCCTAAAAACAAAGCTCATTTTGAATCAGAAAAGGAAGTGATTCATTTGCTATTGACTGGAATTGGAGATGAAATATACTCAACTGTTGATGCTTGCAAAACAGCTCATGAAATGTGGGAAGCTATTGAAAGGCACAACAAGGTGAATCTCTAAACATTCAAGATGTCAAGACTAATTTGTTCTGGGAGTTTGGAAAATTCACATCTCACGATGGTGAAACAATGGAGTCATACTACACAAGGTTTTACAAGATGATGAATGAAATGATAAGAAACAACTTGACAGTTGCTACGATGCAAGTCAATATTCAGTTTCTTCAGCAACTTCAACCAGAATGGTCAAGGTTTGTGACAATTGTCAAGCAACAACATAAATTGGATGAAGTATCATATCACAAGCTCTTTGACATTCTGAAACAATATCAAAAGGAAGTTAATGAAATACGTGATGAAAGAATAGCCAAGAATGTTAATCCATTAGCACTTGTGGCAGTTGCTCAACAATATCCAGATCCTTATTATCAAGCACCAAAATCTCACAAACCATATGCACCAACATCAAAACAAGCATCTTCCACCAGATCTAATGCATCTACCAAATTAAAAGGCAAAGAGATAGCCAAGCCAATCACACCTCTATCTGAGTCACCAGCTTCTGAAGAAGACAGTAATCTGGAACAAGCTCAGGGAGATACGGATATGCAGAAAAATTTGGCACTCATTGTAAAATACTTCAAAAGAATCTATAAACCTACCAACAACAACCTCAGAACTTCTTCAAACTCCAAAAACAAGAATATAGATACTACTTCAAGGTATAAGAATGACAATCAGACTGGCCTGTTTGGGAATCAGAGGATAGTAAATATTGTTGGGGCTAGGGAGACTGTAGGCAGTCAGGTAGTGCAGCAGACAAGGATACAGTGTTTCAATTGCAAGGAATTTGGTCATTTTGCTAAGGAATGAAGAAAGCCAAAAAGGGTTAAAGACTCCATGTATCACAAGGAAAAGATGTTGATGTGCAAACAAGCTGAGAAAGGCGTTCAAGTACAAGTAGAGCAATCTGATTGGCTAGCATACATGGATGAAGAGATTGATGAACAAGAATTGGAAGCACATTACAGCTATATGGCAAAGACCCATGAGGTTCCTACAGCAGACTCAGGAACTGATTCTGAGCCATTAGAACAGGTTCAATATGATGTTAGATATTATGTGTTTGCCAATGAGAGAGAGCATTCTGAGCAACCTGAATCCATTAGTAACACATGTGTAGTGGAAAAGGTTAATAGTAATGTTATTCCTGATTCACCAGATATGTGTGATAATGATATTCAGACTGACCAAAATGTTGTAGAATGTGATGATGAGCGTGTTGCGCTTGCTAATTTAATTGCAAATTTAAAACTTGATGTTGATGAAAATAAAAAGATTCAAAAGCAATTAAAGAAAGCAAACACATCACTTGCTCATGAATTGACTAAGTGCAAATCTATTCTTGCAAAAACTAGTAGAACTCTAGGGGAGTCTAATAGTATTAGGGATAGTTGTCTAGTTGCACTTCAAAATAAACAGACTGGGTTTGAGAGATACAAGACCTTAAATG
>BQNB010160443.1:0-14797 GCA_026074375.1 Tanacetum coccineum | reverse complement strand
AATACCTCCTAGAAATATGATAGTGCAAGTTCTAATAGCAGATATATGTGAGGTGGGTGGATCGGGTTGGTTCGAGTATGGGTCAAATACGGTTTGGGTGCGGGCGAGCATGGATTGGATATGCATATATGATGTGCAGGTTACACCTGACAAGGTTTGTCTTAATCGAACACTCCTAATAACAGACTTTTAAGTAATACAACGAAATGGGGATATACAAAATGTTGGAATATGACCATGTACAAATAATATATGTCTGGAAATTATATTCGAGCCTAAGGGGACGCACACGTTAATACGTAAACAATGTTTAAATAGTGTTTTAGTAAACGACCGTTAAAAGTATTTAACGATAAACATTAGTGTTTAATAGTTAAAGGACTAATGTGCAAAACGCCAAAAAGGAAAGTTTGGTTTTTCCTTCTCTTCTCCTTGGGTTGGCCGAACCTACAACCCAAAGGGGTTTGGGCTTGCTTGCTTGTTCTCCAAGTTGTGTAGGCTATATAAGGAGGACTTAAGGTTCATTGTTAGGGGTATGCTTGAAAGTCAAAACCCTAAAAACCCCCTCTTGTTCCCTCCCTTAGTCGATCGGTCAAACAACCCTTTTAGGGTTTTCGGTTTTGCCCCTCCTCCTCTAAACCGATCGAACATACACCCTTTAGGGTTTTGTGTCGATCGTTTACCATCACCACCACCGTGGTGTTCGTGTTCGTGTGTTGATTAATTCAAGAACGAAGAGGTGATCGTTTTCTAAATCACTACTAGTACTAGCATACTTTGTTGTTTGCTAAGAACGTATTGTATGTGGAAGCTTAGAGAGATCTTACTTTAGATCTTGGTGGTTTTGCGTGTGGCGTTATACACACGCGTATATAGAAGATGGTGTTAACGGTTACCTTAAGCGGTGTATCATTTCGTGCTAAAAGGTATACATCTTCTATCCTTGTTAATTAATGTGTTCTACATGTGATCTTTAATTCCGCTGCGTACTCGTGTTAATTAAAATCCAAGTAAATGTTACTAATTTAGATTTCAAATAGAGTTGGAAATAAATAGATCACTATTTGTTTTCACTGGTTATGGAACACTTGCAATGTTGTCAAATCCAGTGGGAGCATCCCGATTATTTCTGAACAAGACATTCAAGTGATGCCGTCGAATTCAGTGGGAGCTACAAGGTTCTTTATCTTGGTAGTAACCTAGATTATTTCTTGTTTATCTTGAGATAATATATAATTTTCCGACTATAGATACTTATGTTTTTAAGGATAGTCAAGTGTTATTTCTTGTTAAACAAAGTGGTTCTATATCTACTTGTAAAGCTAATATATGTGACACTATCATATTGTCTGTATAAACAAATGAATGTCGTGTGGTTTTACTATGTGTATGATGTTGTGCCATGCACAAGTGAGAGAAATCTTTATTGTGTGCAAGGTACAACACATGACAATAACGATATGATTAAAGGTTCTCTTGACCATAAGGTAAGAAACAATATGTCAAGATATGAATTAAAGACTACTTCAAGTAAAATGTTTATGTGTTTTTGGAATGTCCAAAATAATGAAGTAATCTTGATTTAAAGACTACTTTGAGTAAAAGGTTTATGTGCTCTTGGAATGTCCCAAATAATGAAGTAATCTTGATTAACTTGAAATTACTACTGAAGCCAAGAGTTGACGTTCAGAATTACTTTAGTTAAATATGTTTATGTTTATTGTAAATTAATAAACATTAAGTCCGTTAATTGTTAAAAGACTTATAACATAAAGTAAATGTTCATAAATTACTTTGATTTAATATGTTTATGTTTATTGTAAGGTAATAAACAAGAAGTCCTTTAATTGTTAAAAGACTTATAACACAAATTTATGAAAATGGTGTGACCCGAGCTTATGGCCGATTTTAAAATAAAAGAAAAGACGCTTTGTACTAAGTTTGAAAGGATAAAATGAAAGAAGGGACTAGTTTTGCCAAAGACCCAAACTTCTTTCCTATAAAAAGAGTGATAATACTTCTCATTATCACTTTACCAAAAAATTTCTTTTCCTTCCTCCTTTCCCACCTAGTTCGACCGGCCAAGCAAACCCACACCCAAATCCGGTTGATTTTCGACATGCATAACGATCCATGTACAAAATAATAATCCCCTCGTCATTACCTACACATCCCACTAAGAAAATACAACATTGTAATTAATTGGTTTAATTGAAAAGAGTGTTCGGTTTTGGTTATCCGAGGTACAGTCAAAAAGAGAGGAAGCCGAAAACAATTTCGTGTTGGTTGTAAGTATTTTCTAATACTTGTATTATGTTTACTTTCGCGATTATGTCGAGTATTAATAATTGCATGTGATGAAATCCAATTGAATTTTGAGTTAGACTAGAATAGAATTGATATTGGAGATGTTAAATGGGCTAGATGATGTTGATTTGAGGTTGTCGAAAGCCAAAAATATGGTTTTGATGTGTTTTTTAAAATGTAATTTCGTCCTAATGTACATTTCGGTAATTCGAACGTCCCGTAACTCCTAATAACGAAGAAGTTACGGCGAAAACAAGATTTGAAACTTATAAACCTTTCCAACAGCTATTGCATATTTTTGGTTGCTGTCAAGAAATTAAACGCTCATTTTGAGCACTTTCGAGTCCGTTTCGGCCTTCCGGCGAAACATGAAAGTTGCTCGGAATGATGTTTCACTTTGTTGCGAGGCTCACTAGTTTTAAAATCGAGTAATAACGGATCAAAACTCAAGGTCAAAGTCGCGGTTTTATTAAAAAATGTCTTCGTTCCTTGCAGAAATTTGCAGGGGCATTTTGGTTATTTTTCGTCGAGTTTTCGGATCTCATGTTATAACTAAAAAGTTGTCCGGAACGTAGTTTTGCTTAAAATCTCTTTAGAGTACAGAGCGTTAAAAATGTGATATAGATGGGGTTGTTTCGTTATGGGTCACAGATTTAAGGAAAATTTTATATATATATATAAAGTCTAACGTTGACTTTTGAAAGTCAACTGGTTAATACTAAACTTGTCGGATGTTATAAAAATAATAAACGCTATTATTATTACAAGTATGACATTTTAGATTTAACGATTGCTACGAACGGAGATAATTCTAAAAATAGTAACTCTAAAATATTCAGATATAATTCTGATGCGAGTAATTAATAACCAATTTGGGCGTCGAATGTCCGACGAGATAAATAAATATTATTATAAATATAGTTAGATGACGGGACTTACTAAAAATGGTAACTTTCCAAAAATAGTAACTTTCCTAAAATAAAAAGTTTCAAAAATAGAAAGTTTTCAATAAAGTGATACAACTTATGTTTGAAAGAAAGATAGTATCTAAAGTACACTAAGTGTTAGGATCTAGGTCGCGGCAAAGAGGATTTCTCATCAACATGTGTATTTTATACAATGTCTATCATTGCGATGTAAAGCATCATTCGATCGTACTTTATTATTAGTAAACGGTGCGACATAATTATAGCACCGCTGTCGAGGTTCGTTATAGGTGGAGTTTTGTGATTAATTGATTATTGATCATGGTCTTCGATCAAGGTGAGTTCATAACCTCGCTTTTGAACTGTTTTAAATGTTTTATAAAACCCGCGAGGGGGATACATGCTTGTTTTGAAAAATAGAACACAAGTAACAATATGTGTACTTGTTGTTGTTTGTTCTGGAAAGTGGAACGCAAGTAGTTTTAAACTTACTTGTTGTTGTCTGTTTTATAAATTGAACGTAAGCAGTTTTATACGTGCTTGATATTGTGGTATGTTTTAAAAATTAAACGCAAGTGTTATGAAAAAATAATATGATTTTATTGCCATGAGTTTATGCCTTTGACTGTGTACTCATTAAACTGAGGAGGTAAACGTTGAATGCATTAAATAGATCTATTTGGTTTGACAACCATGTTCGGGGTATGAATCCGAAGGTGAGCACCCTGTAACGGACATTTTGTATTGAGAAAGGGGTAGTGGCATACTACCCGGGCACGAATTATCGCCGGTGAGTGTGATTATGGGTTAAGGTTCGGTACACGGCTCTGGAATGTTGGAAATGTGGTGTGGCTTGCCTAGCTTAGCAAAGTCATACTAGTTTTTAATGAATACCAAACGGGTTCTGAGGTTATAAATGAGTTTTGTGGAAACTAATGTGTGTTATAATTGATACTGAAAAACTCTATGAAATTCATCAACTCATTTTGTGACGTTTTTAAGCATGTATCTCACGTTTAGGTGCTTGTTACGGCTTGGATGGGACGAAGCGTGGATATCAAGGATTGGAACTCGGTGAAATTTTATACATTCGATAAAGGAAATTTTTATGAAAACGAGTCGTGATGTGACTCATTAGAAATATATTTTCTAAGTGGGACCTTGTAACTCCGAGTTTCTTTCTAAATAAATTCAGATGAGATTTTGTTTTATAAACGTCTCTTTTGTAGTCGTTTACTGTGACTAGTGTGCATATATTATGAAGTAGCACCCCAAAGTGATATTTCGTTGCGTTGTAAATTTGGGGGTGTTACAGATTAGTATTAGCGCACTGGTTATAAAACTAGGTCGTTTTCAAAAACCTGGTCGTTTTCAAAAACCTGGATTATAACCGTTTTTTTTTAAAGTTTTTACGAGTCTTTCACCGTTGTCCGATATCCGCGCGCGCGTTGTTCTTGATCCTTAGATGCGTGGTGTGATGGTTTTGATTGCATTCTAAGTGCGTAACAAGGTGGGTAGCACTTAGTATAAATGATATGGGTGTATATATATTTTTATATACGGCATCCATTCTATGATGAAATAATATATATATATATATATATATATATATATATATATATATATATATATATATATATATATATATTTATACTTATATTTATATATATATATGTATGTATATATATTTATATTTATATTTATATATATATTTATATATGTATGTATGTATTTTGATACTCGCTACTTGCGAAGAGTTTAATTTTGATAAGTATTGATGCTACTTGATGGATGCATCGTTGTTATATGATAAGTATAATTTTGTATATTCAAAAATTGAAAAGGTTAAAAAAGGTATGGCTAAATGCTGCCTCTATATTTCAGGAGGTCACGATTAATCAGTCATTCCAAACAAATACGGGAAGTAATCATAACATCACTTTAATGAGTCGTATTACTTTTATTTCGGAAGAATAAAACTTTTTTGTAGGTTGTAAGAGAATTTGATTACTGTTTTTATTAGTTCTTATTGATGGATTACTTTATACGCAATACGTGACGCTGTACATGATGTAAGTTTTTACACATTTAATTTTCAATAGGAACTATCTATATGATACAACATACATATTCTTATTAAGTGTTGATGTTACAAGAAGTAAAAACTAATGCAAGGCTGGTACAAGCTCTTAATAACGGTTGGTTGAAGCTTTAGAGACCAGACGATCATCAAAATAAATAGGAGCTTGACTTTATATATTATTGTAATTGAATTTGTAGCAAATATTGTCATACATGGGATATTATATGATTTAATTTATTCAATAGGAACAATAACGTTTAGTTTTTTTATGGTAGGAAATTCAAATGTAAAATGTTATATTTATAATTTTCATGTTATAGAAGAAAGAAAACATGGTTTGTTTGGTTGTGCATAAATTTGTATCACATGAGATTTTTATAAGCCGTTAGTTGTCTTTTTTCTATGGTGTTGCAAGGGGAATTCATGAACACGAACGAAAATAAGGCATGAAAACTTATTAAATAAAAAAATCAATCATAACATCTTATAAGTTACTACTAAATCAAAATAAAAGTGGTGTTTGTATTTATGATCACTCATGTAGATTTAATTTTATAAAGCTCAAACTCATTATCTATAAGCGTATATGATTAGACGATGCCTTTTGTAAGTTGCCAACTTACTATAAATGAGAATATGAATTATGATCAAAATTAAATCTATTTTAATGCAAGTTTAATATATGGTTAGATTAAGTTGTACTCTTTGAATGCCTAAATAACATAATTTTAATTCACATAAGTAAAAGTTTGATTTTTCTCAAAAAACAAGTCCGGTGCAACGCACGGGTATGAACGTCTCGTCCTTATAAAAGATTGAGTCCCTTAATTTAATGTGGAGGTACTTATAAATTTTCGGTTGAAAAAGTTAAGGAGATGTTGAGTCCCTTAATTTAATGTGGATGTACTCGTAAATTTTCGGTTGAAAAAGTTAAGGAGATGGAAGACGAAGTTGAAAAGTTGCAACAATAAGTTTAGCATAATAACGACCTAATAAGTTTCATCTAGAAAAACGCTATAAAAAGGACAAAAGTAATAAAGGAACAAATTACATTGTAATCATGGCACAAGGCTTCCAAAATTCATAAGACGGCCTTGCATACAAACAAAAAAAAGTTATAATAAGAGACAAACTATTTGATAATGGCTAGATGAAGGTCTATAATTTGTGATGTAAAATGTGCATTAAATTTTTTGTTGATTATTTATTCTTTCTACTCGCGTTTTAAATATCTATAATTTGGTGTTTAATCTCTATTTTTCATAAGATTTTACTTTAAAGAAATATATAATTTGAGCGAAGGTTTTCTTTGTGTCGCCAACTAAAGTGGTGATAGAATCGGATGAGAGGCATTCGAGCTAATCACTTGCCGTATCATGGAGCGAAAAAGGAAAGAGAAGTAGGCGAGTCACTTCTCGTGCGGTTCTCAAGGTTGATAAAATTAGCGATTTGCAAGAAGTTCTTGAGGTGTTTGTTTGGATCCTCGAACCAATGTTCGCGACATCAGCAACCGTATTTCAAGAATTGGGTGGTATCACTCTAAGCAATTAGATTTATATTGGACTAAATGGCACTGTTGGTCCCTCAAGTATGGCTAATTCTCACATATTAGCACTTTTACTATTTCCTAGCTTACATAGTCCCTAAAATCTTACAATTGGTCCTTTTTTGGCAAACGGCCGTTATCTAGTCAAAAAATCTTGCACATGACCGGCAAACTCGTCATTTCATAGTTTGCCCATTTACTCCCGATAAGATACCACTTCCTGCCTAAACTGACAACTTGGGTTCCCAAGTCTGAAAGATATAATTAGGGACCAAATGTGCAAGTTTAAACCCTTTCATCTTCCTCTTCATTTATGTGATTTGACTATACACTCAAGTGTTCAAACCTTCCACACCATTCTTCCAAATTCCATCATCTCCTCTATTTAAGCCACCCTAAACCGCTTCTTCTTTTCATTGCTTACCAACTCCCAAAAACGCACTAATAAATCTAAAAGATTTAATCAAATAAATAGCCGCATCATCTTCCATTCAACTTAAATTGACGGAGCCAGTGAAGCAAGAAGTTGAGAAAGATTTGATTATGGAGAAAAAGGTAAGGGAAGTTTGCTTGGAACTCATTTAAGCTTACAAAAATAGACAATAAGAGATTGAGGATCTTGAGAAGAGAACCGGTGACCCTTTTGCCGAAGGATCAGTTAAGATGTTGAATAAGGTTCAATGCCATGACTGAGAGAGGATTATGTGTCTCACCAATGTCGTGACACTATTTGTGGCGGTGTGATCAGTCCATGACGTTTCCCCCTTATGATTATGATTATGATTTGATTTTATTTGCTCGCGTGGGAGCCGTATGGCGAGAGCATTATGATTATGAGTTTAGTACTCGGGGAAGCGTATGGATGCATCCTGCGCTATGTTATGATATGATATATATTTATGGTCTGATATGACCATGCGGTCGAGTAATGTAGTGCCATACACACCTTCCGTCGATACGATTTTAGATGCACTGGAGTCGCGACCAGTGTATCCTTGTGATACTTGATATGATATGATTTTTAGCACGTAGAGTGCACTTGATATGATATGATGTAGGGTACTCTGTATAAATTCCAAAACCTTTCCTTTAGCCTAATATTTCTTTTGATTACTCTACTGTTGAGGTGTTGATATGACGGGAAAATTATTTTTATGATCTCTTGGTATTTCTTTATTCACTATTATATATCATGCAATCATTATTGTTATCTGGCATCTACATCCGCACACTGAGCAATTAGCTCAGCCGCATTTTTCTTTTCTTCCGTGGCAGGTACTCAGGGTTAATGGGGATGTGTGACGAGAGCTAGCTGGACCTTAGAGATTATGCATTTGGTGACTCCACTTAGATTATATTTTTAGGTATTATGTAAATTTAAGGTTAAACTTTATAGAAGAAAATTTTAATTATTATCGAAACTTGAACTTATTAATAAAATTGGTCCTTCAGGTTTAGTTGCTTTATCGTTATTTGTGACCTCTCGCTCCTATGTCGGGGCGGGGGTGTTACAATAACGTCACCCCCAAAGGACTATGAACAACGGACGAGGTGGTTGTTCATACAAGGAGTTCATGGCTTGTAACCCAAAGGAGTATGATGGAAAGGGTGGTGTGATAGTCTACACTTGCTGGATTGAGAAAATGGAATTAGTCTAAGATATGAGTGGGTGTGGGGAGAACCAGAAGGTTAAGTATACCACCGGTTCTCTTATCGTTAAGGCACTAACATGGTGGAACTCCTAGGTCCAGACTAGAGGTCGGGAAGCCGCAGTTGGCATAACCTGGAAAGACTTTATGACTTTGGCAAGAGAGGAGTTCTGTCCAAACAATGAGATGCAAAAGCTGGAAACTAAGTTTGGTGTCACGCCATGGTCGGAGCTGGCCATGCTGCGTACACTGATCGATTCCATGAGTTTTCTAGGTTAGTCCCTCATTTGGTTACCCCTAAGAACAAGAGAATTGAGAGGTACATCTATGGCCTTGCTCCACCGATCCGTGCAATGGTGGCAGCAACAGAGCCAACAACAATTCAGAGTGTTATACTAAAAGCTAGAATGCTAACCGTTAAGGCAATTAGGAATGGAGCGTTGAAAAAGATTTCCGAAAAGAGAGGGAATAATGAGGAGCCGAGTAGGGATGGAAATGCTAGGGATGATAATAAGAGGTCTAGGATGGGAAGGGCGTTTGCCACAACCACAAACCCTGTTAGGAAGGAGTACACCATTAATGCACCCAAATGCACAAACTGTAACTATCACCATCAACTTGAGGTACCTTGTCGCTTATGTACGAATTGCAATCGCTTCAGACACCTTGCCAAGGATTGTAAGGTATGGCCTAGGCTAGTGAATCCCCCAAATGCTAGAAACACGACTGCTGCTTGTGGAGCTTATTTTGAATGTAGTGGCATGGACCATTACAAAGCAGCATGTCCTAGGTTGAACCGAGCCTCAAGACCAGGAGGAAATCTTCCAAATCAAGCAATGATTGTCGAGGGAGGACAAGGTTGTGGGAACAATGGAGATCAGGCACGTGGAAGAGCTTTTATGATGGAAGCATAGGAAGATCGCCAGGACCCAAACATAGTGACGGGTACATTCACTTTAGACAATCACTATGCTATAACTCTATTCAATTCTGGTGCCGATTAGCTATGAGATCGAAATAACTAGCGGTCAACTAGTAGAGATCAATGAGGTTATTTGAGGTTACAAACTAGAGATAGAAGGTCACATCTTTGATATTGACTTGATACCGTTCTGACATGGAAGTTTTGATGTGATCGTAGGAATGGACTGGTTTCCAGGCACAAGGCCGAGATTGTTTGCCATGAGAAGGTAGTTAGGATCCCATTACCAAATGACAAAATACTTAGAGTCTTAAGAGAAAGGCTAGAAGAGAGGGTGAGACATTATAAGAGTGTAAAAAACTGAAGGACATAGTTGTCGTTAGAAACATTTCGGAGGTATTTCCTGACTACCTATCAGGATTACCCCCATCCTGAGAAATTGAATTTCATATTGACTTAATCCCTGAAGCTATGCCGATCGCAAAGTCCCCCTATCATTTGACGCCCTCTGAAATTGAGGAGTTGTCGAGTCAACACACAAGACACTATGACAAGGTTTCATCGACCAAGTTCATCGCCTTGGGGAGCAACGATATTATTCGTTTAAGAAAAAAGAAGGTTCATTTAGGATGTGTATTGGCTATATAGAGTTGAATAAGCTGACCATAAATAACCGTTATCCCCTCCCAAGAATAGACTACCTATTCGATCAACTGAAAGGATCACAATATTTCTCTAAGATAGACCTTCGGTCCGGATACCATCAGCTGAGAGTGCACAAGGACGACATTCCAAAGACTGCATTTAGCACTCGATATGGACATTTCAAGTTCACAGTAATGCCCTTTGGTCTGGCGAATGCACCAACAATATTCATGAACTTGATGAACCAAGTATGTAGACCATACCTAGACAAGTTTGTAATAGTATTCATAGACGACATCTTGATCTACTATAAGACTAAGGAAGAGCATGAGATGCACCTAGGGTGAATTCTGGTTACAAGAAGTGCAGTTTCTTAGGCATGTGATTAACGGTGATGGCTTACATGTAGACTCCAGCAAGATTGAGGCTGTTAAGAATTGGAAAGCCTCTAGAACTCCATCAGAGGTTCGTTCATTCTTAGGATCAGCAGGATACTATCGTCGATTCATAGAGAACTTCTCCAAGATAGCTAAGAGAGGGCATTTCAGACCTTGAAGGATAAGCTCTATAATGCACCTGTTTTAGCACTCCCTGATGGATCAGAAGATTTTTTAGTATACTACGATGCATCAGGATTAGGACTAGGTTGTGTACTGATGCAAAGAAGAAAGGTGATAGCATATGCCTCTTAGACGTTGAAAATCCAGGAGAAGACTTACACCAACCCTTGATTTTGGAATTAGGAGCAGTAGTATTTGCCTTTAAGATATGGATACATTACTTATATGGGACAAAAAGCGTCATATACAATGATCACAAGAGTCTCTAACATATTTTCTCCAACATATTTTCAATCAGAAAGAGCTGAACATGCGTCAACGTCGTTGGATAGAACTATTCAGCGACTATGACTGCAAGATTCAATATCATCCTGGTAAGGCAAATGTAGTAGGGATGCACTAAGTCGAAAGGAGAGATGTAAGCCTAATAGAATTTGAGCAATGAACATGACCATTCAGTCGAGTATCAAGGATAAGATACTAGCGGCTTAGAATAAAGCATCTGAGGTTGGCAATGCACCAGCAGAAATGTTGTGAGGGCTAGACGATCAGTTGGAATGTAGGAATGATGGATCATTATATTATCTAGATCGAATATAGGTCCCTTTGACGGGCGATGTGAGAACCCTGATAATGGATGAAGCTCATAAGTCTAGATACTCATTACACGTAAGAGCAAATAAGATGTACTATGATCTTAGGGACATGTATTGGTGGCCAGGAATGAAGAAATACATAGCCCTATATGTTAGCAAGTGTTTGACTTGTTCTAAGATCAAAGCCAAACATCAAAGGCCATCCGGCTTACTGCAGCAACCTGAAATCCCAGAATGGAAATTGGAGAGAATAGCCATGGACTTTATCACCAAGTTGCCAAGAATAAGAAATAGGCATGATGCAATATGGGTTATTGTTGAGAGGTTGACAAAGTCTGCACCTTTCCTACCCATTCGTGAGGACTTTAAGATGGATAGGCTAGCTAGACTCTACCTTAATGAAATCATTGCAAGGCATGGAGTGCCAATTTTAATCATATCCGACCATGATAGTCGCTTTACATCAAGGTTTTGGCAGTCAATGCAAGAAGCACTAGGAACCCAACTAGACATGAGTACAGCTTACCATCCATAAACTGATGGTCAAAGCGAGCGTATTATTCAAACCTTGGAATACATGCTTAGGGCATGTGTCATGGACTTCGGAGGAAGTTGGGACGTTCATCTTTCATTGGTTGAATTCTCTTACAACAATAGTTACCATTCTAGTGTGAGATGCGCATCGTTTGATGCACTTGTTAATGCAAATATTACGATATTTAATCTACACAGTCTCTTTCGTTTTGATAATGACAAAATATATATTACTTGTAATATATAACATTAAATGTACAAGTTACTCGTTATCATATATTGTCTCATCATACATCATCACATCTCGACATCTCGAGTCTTTGTATGTTACAACACAGGTTCGTACATGTTTGTTATGTTGCATTATGATCAAACCTCATTTCACATTTTGCATCTACAAGTACTTTATTTAAACAAGTAAACTCTATTTTGGCAAGCCTCAACTAAACTTTTTATTTTACATACACAAGTTTACTTAAGTAAAAATAAAATACAAAATGGATTTTACATCATGCATGACATCATACATATAGTTGACCTTTATGTATTGTCACATCATATCTTTTCAAATCTAGCCATAATCTTTAAAGATTGCATAAGATTTTATAAGAATTTTTTTCTTAAAATTCGGATTTTGTTACTATAAGCCGATTCCCTTTAGGAACACTGGCCGATTCCATTCTACAATGGAACCGGCGGAACCGGGCTACAGTGCTAGAATTTTGCCTATAAATAGCAAGCCAAATCTCACCATTTTCTCATTCCTTTCACACATACTTTCTCTCTAGTTTCCAGCCATTTAGGTATGTAGGAACACCTTCATTAATCATTTTCATTTTTGCATATGATCATAATGCTCTAACATTTATTTTATTGTAAGCATACTTTTATGATGATCCACCAAAGCAAGCTTTGAAGATCTTGCCATTTCCATCCACTACCAAGCATACCCATATGCGAATCTACAAGATTGAAGATATTGTATCCGCCACCGATGCATACCCATATATAGATCTACAAGATTGGAGATCTCATCATCATCATCCTTTTGAAGGCTTCCTAACATTGGAAGTTCATTTAGATTAGGCATTCAAATCCATTAGACACATTTGTCTTGGATCATCATTACATACACATTTGTATCATCTCTTTGTATCATTTGATTTAGACTAGATGGTTTATGTGTTTGTGCCATAAAACACAAGGTTTGTTATGTTGGGCCATAAAACATAACGCGGTTTTGGGTTGGTTCTACCCTTTGTGTAAGAACCCGGTATTTAGCTTTGTACCGGATAAAGTGTAAGCGACGATGGGTTGGTTCTACCGGTGTTAGGACTCGGTATTTAGCTTAGTACCGGATAAAGTGTAAGCAACGTTGTGTAAGGTTTTCTCCGCCAAGAAGGGAGCTTGTTGATCTAGTGAAGTAACTCTCGAGTTGGGTACTCGGGGAGTGGAGTAGGGCGGAGAGGAGCTCCGTGACCGAACCACTATAAATCATCGTGTTTGGTTGCTCTCTATTTTATTTATCGCTCTCTATTTATTTTATGCTTGTGATTGTGTTGTGATTTGATGTTTATAATTATGTTGTGACTACTTGGTTATTCTATGCTTTCATATAGTCATAAATCATATTTGGTACTTTTCATATTACGTCGCGATTGATCGGGGATTTGATACAAATGTTTTTTAGATTTTAATCGAAAACGTATTCACCCCCTCTACGTTTTCCACAATTGGTATCAGAGCCACGTGGCTCTAGTTTTCAAAACAAATGGTTTTCAAAACCGAGTACGATCCATGTATCAATTTTTTCGAAAAGCGGGACTTAATATGAAAAGTATTTCGTATTGCTTCAATCTTTGGATTAAGTCCATTTATCAGTTGCTAGTTGCTTAAAGTGTAAAGTATGTATTTCTCGAGTCTTGTGTCAGAGTTCTATCTTTGGTACGGTTGGGAAGAAATTTGCACATCGCAAATGGGAATGTATAATATAGTCAAAACTCATGTATTTTTACTACCAACACAATTATTGGTACATCCGAAGAATGAAGAATTATCGAAGGAATTATCCGGAGTAATTATGATCGTGAAGATGGTGAAATTACATCGTGTTTCGTAGTTAGTATATGAAAAAAAACAAAAAAATTTAAAAAATTGCAACAAAAAATAGGAGGGAAGTTTGAAGATAATCGTTTTGGCAAAAGCTTAGATCGAAGGAATTATATGAAGGATCGATTATTCGTTGATACGTCTTATAAGTCAACGATTTAAAGTTTTGTATAAAGTGGTAGATATCACCACTTGTCTTGTAAAAGTATGTAAAGTATGGGATGATTGGAAAAAGTGTAAAATAAAGTAATTTGGCCATTAATCAAGCTTAGTATACATCGTCATACTCATCACAAGGCGAAAAGAATTTTTTGTATGATATGTTATATGATTAGTCGTTCTAGTTTGCATGGCGCCTATATGATGATTGTATGCTTATCTCACATTGCATTTGAGCTTGCTTATTTATGAAACATAAAAGTCAAACATGACTTGTATGTTCCTTCGCTTGTATGAAAATTTAGATTCTTAAAAGAAATAATACGGTTTCTAAAGGAGTGTTTAGGTTAACTCCTATATGTGTTAAAAATGTATTTTCGTAAATGTTTTGTCAACTCATATTAGTCATGATATGATTATAATGTGTTATATGATATATGATTTCTTGTTGCATCTTATTTAGTATCATATACTTTTTGAATCCTATATGTGATCTTGTTGTCTGAGATGCCATGATATTTATGTGTTTGTTTGTCGTCTTTATGTTTTTTTGCACAATAAGGCTTAAGCTAGGTCTCGTGCACCCCATATAGGCATATATCTCTTCCTTTGTTTTTGCTATGTCAACTTCTCGCATCATCTTAATTTCTTAATCAAACATTGAAAATAAGACTAAGTATGCTAGTAAAATGTTTTGATAAAAAAATTGTGATAAAAATTATGCTCATCAAAGTGGGATTGGCAACTTGAATGTTTCATCC
>BQNB010160442.1:0-14797 GCA_026074375.1 Tanacetum coccineum | reverse complement strand
TAAAACCTAATATCTCTATTATATAAAGAGATACAGGTTATTAGGTTTAGGTGTACAAGTCGTGTGTTCCAAAGTGCACCAAACAGTAAAGTGTGTTTGTGTCTAGGCATGAGTTCTCTAACGTAGACGTCTAGATTAGTTAGTATTAGCGTCAAGGTCAAGGTAACTTGATCCTGTTACAGTTCATTGATGTAACCGTATTATTCTGATCAAATAATATTAGGGCTTGATGTTTAATAGTAAAACCTTGTTGAATATCATTGTGTTCTTTGATTAATTCCGCTGTACTTATATGTTATCAATGATATTTGTAAAACATATCCTAGATGAGCTTAAATGATTCTTAATAATACATCTTTGTACTGAATGGAGGAGTCGTAGATTGGAAGAGTGTTAAGCAAAGCACTATAGCAATGTCTTGTATAGAAGCTAAGTACATAGCTGCTACAGAAGCTGTAGTGGAAGCTGTTTAGATGAGGAAGTTTATTGATGGGCTTGGAGTTTAACATACTAATAAAGAACCTATGGAGATGTTATGCGACAATTTAGGCGCAATTATCATCACCAATGAACCTGTAATAACGAAGGGTGCCAAACATTATAAAAGGAAATATCACTACGTTCGAGAGGTTATTGAATTGGGTGAAATTAAACTTGTTAAAGTCACACAGATGACAATGTAGCTGATCCTTTTACAAAGCCAATGCCATTAACCAAGCATATTGAACATGCTAGGGGAATTGGGCTTCGTCCTACTAATAGTCTCATGTAAATTTGTGTTTTAGTATTTGGATAATAGGTAGTTAAACAATTCTTATTTTTGGAATGAATTAATATACTTGGTATGATTATTTGCATTTTATAATAATTGTATCCTATATTAGCATGTTTAATCCATGAATGACTTGTGTCATTGTAAAGTTTTCCATTGTCGGTCAACGATACGAGAGTATTGTTGAATTAAGACAAATGTGAGAGATTGGTAAATATTCTTTGAATATTAAAGAATGTATCCGCCAAACTCATATATTATTTATTAGTGATGAATATTGGACTTCCCCAACCGCGAGAACTCATTTTATGGATTAGCATCATTAAGTGAATTCCACAAGTGGTAAATTTTACTCATCCTTAGACTTGAGATGCAAGCAGGTCTTTTATGTGTAGATGACATTTCTTGATTCTTGTTAAAAGTTGTCTTGACTAAGTTAGTTATAAAAACTATTTTCAGAAGTGATATAAAGCACATGAATGATTCGAGCAGTCAAAACATGATTTGTTCCTCCATGTGTTATGGAGTTAGATATTACTAGTCCCCTCGTTGAATTGATCATATGTTTGCACAACCGTGCTCAAAGTGTAGTCAAGATGAATATTGATTACATGTGGTAATCTAGTTCAATTTCAATAACGAGAAACAAAATAGTTAAATTACGGCATGACATTTGATCCATATCCATTTATAACACAGTATCTGTAACAAAATGATGATTAAGAATAAACCATTCATATTGATACGTTTACGAATCTATGCTCAGGTATTTTTAGGAGCATTGGTGTGTTGCTAGACGCTTACCAAAGTTAGTATAGTAATTATATGATTATAACTTTCGCAAGTGGGAGATATTAGAAAGTGCTCATGTCACATCAATATTTATACGGTCAGTGATATGTGAGCCTACGGGGTCACACACGTATATACAAAGATACAAGCATTAATAATGTAATTAATATATTTATAGTATTTATATTAATTATATTAGTTAAAGATTTCACGATTTGCTTAACGTTCATTAATTAAACCGTTAGACGCTTTAATTAATTTTAGTCTTTATTTATTAACGCGTGACGTACTAAATAAGACTTAGCCTGAAGAATATGGCAAGGCCAAAATTCCCTAGGGGGCGGTTGCAATAGTAAGAAATACGAGGAGTTGGAAGCTTAACTTGTTCACCATGTTTAGCTTAGCCTATATAATATTTTGGTTAGGGTTTAATCCCTCATAACTTGAAAAACCAAAACCTAAATTCTCATCTCTTCTCTCCTTAGCAAACCGATCAGACCAAGGCAATAAACCCTTAGGGTTTGTTTTCTTTTGTGCGACATTCAAGAAGCAAGAACCAAGAACTGTGTATTTTGTTGGTTAATCGTGAAGTGTCAAACTAGCATTCGGGTTGTAATCCTAGACTTGTAATGTGGACTTAACCATAGATAACACCTAATTTGGTGTTTGATTTGTTTCGTGGGTTTAAGCATGAAAACAAGGGTGTTCATCAAGTTCCATCTATTCACTAAATCAATAACAAGAGGTTAGTACAATTATATGTTATGTTGTTAATTAAATGCATACCATACGCATCCCTTTGGGACGATTCTCCGCTGCGTATTACATGATAATATATTTTATATAGATAACAAATCCCAACACAATAAACATGCATTGTTTATAGGGATTAAGTACCTCAATTAAGCTTATCAATAAAGCCTCAATTAAGCACACCATGCGCATCCCTTTTGGACTTAATGATTTTGTTTATCTAACAATAAAGCCTTGCGAACTTGTTTTTCATAATGCATTAGGTTTAAAACCAAAAAATTTTGTGTGTTTTGTTAATACCTTGTCTAGTGCATAAGTCACATTCCTAAAATCATACCAGAACTACTTGTTTTCATTATTACCAGTTATCGTAAATGGGCTTCATTTCTTATTCGCCTTAGAATGGAAATAAGAGAGGCATAGATTCACGAGTACTTAAGTCAGTGACTAAGTATTAGGTGACCTAGTGGGAGACAACTTCATGGACTATATCAAAAGTTAGTCTCAGCGATATATCCTCACCGCCTAAGATATTGGATTAATCAGATTTGTTTTTCATTGAGTTTTGGATTAGTTTCCATTTATTACATAAAAGCGTAACGTCGTGTACTAATACTGGATTACGTGGAGGTAAAAATGAAAGGTCTGATATTTAAGAAGGCATTTGTAGACTCTTTGAAAGATAAGAGAAGATATATTAGGTCCTTGTAGATAACATTGATTGTAATTGTGTGGTCGCGCTAACTAAATGTACTTCATATCAATGTTACCTAGAAACAAGAACGAGAATAGAAATTATGTTGAAACGTAGTCCATTCTAAGGTACTTTCTTGAATATTACTTGCGAAAGGATTGTCTCTACTCTTCTATAACACCAGTTCAGTCCTGAATTCTGATGAGGAATCGAGGAAGTACAAACAAGGTGTGAGAGTTCTTATGACCCGGTAACCTTATATATATCGTGTTAGGGACCTTTGTAACGCAGTGTTTTCAAGGGTATATATTTATCTTGCACAAGTGGGATTTTGAAAAAATAATGTGAACATATATTATATATATAGTAAGATATTTAATTACTCACTCCGTCCTAAAATAAGTGTCCAATTTGACTTTTCAGAGTCAAACTGGTTCAACTTCGACCTTAAATATTTATTTTTGTGTTATATAATACTTGATGAAAATTATACCAATAAAAAATACACTTGAAACCTAATTTATTCATATATTTTGCATCTTGTATTATATAAAACACACAAAAATAGTTAAGTTGAAAGTTGAACCAGTTTGACTCTAAAAAGTCAATCTGGACACTTATTTTGGGACGGAGGTAGTATATATTAAGTAGAAATCACGTCCGGTAATTGAGGCACTAAAGGGTCACACTGGTGCATGACATGTAGAAGTAATATTATAGTATAATAAATATTAAGGGATCGAGAGAAGTAAATTAACAGAGTTAATTTAATGAAGTTATAAAAGAATATATAACTTAGGTGTTAACTAATGGAGACTAAATGGGTAAGAAGTAAATTGGAATCCTTGGAGAACAAGGATTGAAGACCTGTATAAACAAATGCTTCTACCAATTTAATTCATTCCTATTAAATGATATCAACCAGTCAATAAACCAAAATCCACAAAATCCACAAAGGGTTTCGACCCCCTTCCCTGTTAGATGATATCACTTCATCACCATAAAACACAAAATAAGATAAGAAAAATCTTAGAGAGAGAAAGAAATAGAGAGAGAAATAAAAGAGAGAAAATGGTTACTTGCACTTAGAGAGAAATGAGAAGCAACACCCTTCCTAACATGCTAGGAAGGGGTATATATAGTTACAAGAGATAAAACCTAAGGTAGTTTGTTTGGGGTTTATGTTGGGCCGAACATAATTCAAATGGGCTTTAAGCCCGACACCTAGGCCCAATTAGCTTAAAAGTGATTCCCGTAAACTACGTTTTCTTATACAAGGCTCAGGATTGATAATGACCATCACTTTACTAAAAACACGGCTAACAATCTCCCCCTAAGGGGTGGTCATTCAATTATGGATCATTTTTGTGACGTATTGAGTCTTGGAGCCTTGTGTTCTTGGGAATTCTTTTGAAGATCCTTCCGCATGCTTGTGATCATGGATCTTGATCTTTAACTTGATATCTTTTGACAAAATACTTATATCACGGTCTTTGGATTTGATTTGTCTTGACTACTGAGATCTCTGAATCTTTATCCTTGAACCTTTATGCCTCCTTGCGATCTTGTGTCTCCCCCCTCATGCTTAAGGTCTTGAAAGCTTGCTAACAATCTCTCTCAACATTTTCTTTAACATGATTACTTGTACCACATCATGGTAGGAGTAGTACTTGATCCACTTGTAAGATATATCTTTGTTATTGTCCAGCAATCGTGTTGACACTACTCTTTTGAGGAAGTGTTTGTACATCAGAGATTGCGGAAGACTTTGACACATGTGCTTGAGCTTTCATATAACACCCTGATATTTAACATAGCAGCGGAAGCTAAAATTGGGGGTATTGCTTCATGAATCAACAGTCATAATCATAAAAAATGACTCAAAAGAGACGTTTTGGAAAATTTAGTTATCATTCAATATTATTTCAGAGTTTTATAAAAAGAGGTCCCAAAATACATATGAAAACATAGAGTTTAAATGATAACAAGTTTGGACGTCCTCAAGTCCAATGCCACTCCATGCCATAGGTTGCTCAATTATCTGAGATAAACAAGCTAAAAAGGTCAACACAAAGGTTGAGTGAAATTCACAGGTTTGAAATGTAATAGTTGAATACAAGTCAATGTAATAGTAATAATTACAACGAATACAATTATCATGGTAAACAATATTATATTATGGGTTTAAGCCGTAGAATACCAATGAACTTTTCAAAATTTATCGATTTGGTACGTGTACTTTGAAAAAGCTATACAATACCAACGAACTTTCATAAAGTGTTCTCATTTGCACATTTTGATGAAGTGTCACGTTATTGATGTGCCACGTGTCAGCCTATCATGTATGACACGTCATCAAAATGTGCAAATGAGAACACTTTATGAAAGTTCATTGGTATTGTACAGCTTTTTCAAAGTACACGTACCAAATCGATAAATTTTGAAAAGTTTGTTGGTATTCTACGGCTTAAACCCTTATATTATTGCACTAAGCTCATGACACTGAAGCCTTAAGTAAATGTTATTTATAAGTTGTTGCCCCAAGCGGATGCTTTGCCAAACACCCGGAGTTCCTCAAATGAAATGTGTCCGCTGGACATATATGTACCAGAACCTGGACGGGGAAGTTCAATCCCAATAGATCTATTCACGGCATTCACGCTTACTTCGCAAAGTAATTAACGGTTCATGATAGTGGGGCCTTTTGGCAAATGGAGGTACTTAGGCAATAATATATCAAGATAGCATACAGTTGGAAAATACTTGTATTCATGTGTATATTATGTATCTCCCCACGGAGTTTAGAAAACATGTAAATGTGGGACTATGAACTCGCCTTGATAAGGTAGTTGATTGACGTCAAAAGTAACTTAATTGGAAATAAACGGCCTCGTCACAAAACTTGGGGTAATATGTCAAGTCTTAGTTTGATTATTTCAAAACTTTATTTCATAAAGTTTAATGTAAATGATTTTTGGTTTATTAGTTTCTGAAAACATCGTATCACTGTTCGGGCTATCATAATCCAGAGGTCATGTAGTAAACGTTTGAGGAGCTAGGATACTTTAAAATGTAAATCCAGCAACTCGTCAAAACGTCTACCCAAATGAAAGACCCTCACATGAAATTCCCTAGTAACGTGATACGTTATAGTTTAAATGATAAGATTTTCTCTTTTTAAGTTTCTTCAAAACCTAGTGGATGATAAATTATGTTAAATATATAACAGAATTATTTTATAGTGTTTCAATCGACGAATGATAACGATAAATGTGTCGGGCTTTAATAAAATCGAGTCTAATAATATTTAAATATATTTTTATAATTAATAATTAATATAAAAATATTACATTACCTTTGAGAATATGAAAATGACAGTATATACCCTTGGTATATATTAATTTACACTTTTAACCCTTTAATTATATTTTTAAAATATTAAACCTTTAACTTTGGTAAAACAGGCCCCTGTGGTTTAACTTTGGAGTATTTACACTTTTGGCCATAAAGTTTAATAATTTCAAAAGTTACAATATATACCCTTATGCATGAAATGTTTTGCGTTTTTAGTTCAAATTCCATAATCTTTGTATTTTTGATCTCAAAATTAATTTGCAGCATATAGCTTATTACTATAAGCTAAATTAAGTCAGTTTTACGAGCTTGTTGCTTATGAAAAGAGCTTATGAGCTTAAAAATCCAAAATGGGTATGTTTGGTTTAGAAACAATAACCCGATGGGTTAGGGCTTTTAGGATTAGTTTTAATGATTATAAAAGTGATAAGTGAGCTTATAGAAATAGCTTATTACAACAACTTATGGCTTATAGTTTTTTAGCTTCATGAAAAGAGCTTTTAAGGTTTTAAGGGCGCATTTGGTTTAGGAAAACCAAGCGTGTGGCTTAAGGTTTTAAGAGCTTAAACATATAGCTTAATACAAGCTTACACATGATCTAAAACACATTAGGAGCTTATTGAACAAGTTATAGGACTTACTAGGGCTTATTAGGGTTCGAATGACTTGGAATGGGTCGTGTAACCTTGGAAATGAATCAAGGATCCTTTGATCTTATACCTTGGCTTCTATAGTGGCTTAAACTTCTTCTCTTTCTCTTCTTTAGCTCAAAATAGGTCAAGATCAAGTGAGTGTGTTTGATAAAATTATGTGTTTGTGAAAGTGTATGTGTTTCGTGTATATATAGGCCAAGGAAGGAGTAATGGCCAAGTTGTGAGGAGTGGTGACCAAGTTCTATCAAGGTGTGACTATTAGGAGCTAGGTCAATAGCTTAGAGAGGTGTTAGGAGGTGGAAGGGGTTCGGTTAACAAGGGTGGTGACAAGGAGGTGAGGTGGCGGCATGGTAGTGAATAGGTGGTGACAAGGTGCTTTACTTAGAGTGCAAGGTGACAAGGTGGTGACAAGGAGGTGAAAGGGAGCTAGCAAGGTGGTTACAAGGTGCTAGGGTGATGGGGATAAGGTGGTGGATTATGGTGGAGGGTGCTTGCTTAGTCTTGGCTTGGTTTGACTAGTTTAAGTGGTATCAGGTTGTTTAGGGTTTTGGTTTAGGGTTAGGTTTTAAGCTGAGTGTGTGGAGTGAAATGGAGGGAAAAACTAGTTTAAATGTGATGCTAAAAAGACTTGTAATCTATGCTAGAAAGGTGATACAAAAGCTCATAGAAATTAGAGGAAAAAATGCTTAATTTGAATGTTGTGCATAATCGGCTTGTACTATGAGCTTAAAGGAATTGTACTATGGTTTTGGAGGGAAAAGATATTCAAATATTATGCATTGGTAACTTGTACACATGCCTTGAAAGCTTGTATATTTATTTTGTATGTAAACATTACATATAGTTAGGGTTTTGTTATAAACGTTAACATTTAAAATCCGTTTTGATATAACGTTATGGAAAGTACGTTAAATAGATAACGTATGATTTTTAGAACATATTACTTGACATATTAGAATGTTTACTTGACATAAACGTTGATGGAATTGGTATTAGTTGTTTCGTGAGCTCGTTTACTTTGGAAATGTAAGTTACGTTACATTATGGATGGAATAAAGCAAAAATCATTCCATGAAAATGGTTGCATCTAATTTAATAGATGGAAATTACACTAAGGAAAATTGTATCTAATTTAATAGATGGATAATTACATAGAGGAAAATTGTGGGTTGTTATAGTCTCCCAACCTTAAAAGAAATCTTGTCCCGAGATTTAGTTGGATGCTGGAGTAATGTTTGGAAATAGATGTGGATACTTGGCACGAATTTGATCTTCGCGTTCCCACGTAAATTCTGCTCCTCTTTTAGAGTTCCATCTTACTTTGACTATAGGGATACGACTTTGTCTTAGTTGCTTGACTTCTCGATCCATAATTTCTATTGGTTCTTCCACAAAGTTGAGTTTGTCATCGTGCCGAAGCTCTTTCATTGGAATGATGAGGGATTCGTCAGATAGGCATTTCTTTAGATTAGAAACGTGGAAGGTACTGTGGACATTACTGAGTTCTTTAGGAAGCTCAAGTTTGTATGCCACTGGAACGGCCCTTTTAAGGATCTTAAATGGTCTAATGTACCAGGGGCTAAGCTTTCCTCGCTTTCCGAATCGGAAGACACCTTTTCGAGGTGACACTTTCAACATAACACGATCTCCAACTTGGAATTCTGACACGCTCCGAATACGCTATACGTAAATATATATAATATATAAGGATTATATCAAATAATAGTATAGTAGTATTTTCCTTCGGGTTTTAGAAACGAACTTTTAACCAAAGTTGTCTTAAAAACCTCTCGGGTCGTTTTCCCTCGACGAAGCGTGAATTGAGAATCGGTTAAGTCCGTGATCGCGCGTTTTGAATGGTTTTAAAGATTTTTGATTTGGGTTTTCTAAATCCTACTAAATATAAATGACAAGTAGATAAATGCACGAAAACAAGTAAACAAGAAATGAAAATTAAACACGTAAGCATTAAAACGTAAACGGGAATTAAAGAAAACGCGACAATTAAGCAATTGAACTAAAATTAAACCCTAAATGATTTTCTAAACTTTTTCTAATCCTATTTGACTATTTAAAAAGAAAAGGCTAAGGAAATTCTAAAACGAGGGTACTTTAAGCTTAAAAACGAAGAAAACGAGAACGGGAACGAAATCCCGCTCTTTAAAAAATGAAATTTCAAAATATTAACCCTACGAAAGTAAATTTCAAACCTAAGCCTAAAATATAATAAAAGAAAATTTTATAAAAAAGAATTTTATTTTTTTGATTATTTTTCTATTTTTTATGAATTTTTAAAGTTTTTAATAAAGAAAAATGATTAAAAATAGTTAATGTAATTCTAAAAATCTAGAAAAATTACTAAAGGTGTAAAATTAAAAGGGTGATTTTATAAAAATACCAACTTAAAAATTGCTTAAACAATAAGCTCTAATAAGCCAGTAATAAGCTACGGCTTAAATTAGAAAATAGAAAAGAAAAATGTGTATAAAAGAAAACTAAGTGAGAGTTAGTTTGCAAAAGACCAAAGGGCGCAGTTGGAAAGTGTGTGTGTTTGTGGGACGTTTATAAAGGTTGAGGAGGGTAGAGGTCCAGGGTTCGAGCCTTGCTCACCCTGGATTTCCCCTCTTCCTTTTTTTTATTTTGCAAAAACTTCGAAAAGCAAAGTTGTAGAACAGCTAAAAATAAGCAAAATTTATAAAAGAAACTATTTTTGAAATTTAAGCTATAAGCTAGAAAATGAGCTTAATGTTGATAGTAAACACTTAAGAGAAATAATGGTTATTTTTTACTTAACTAGATAAGCTAGAGAAATTAAAATAGCAAAAACCTGAACCTAATAAGCTACTAACAGCTGAACACTATCCTAATGAGCAAGATTGAACTAAATTTGAGCAAAATCTAAAAGGCATAAGCTGAAAAACCAATAAGCACTCTTTCCTAAAACTGCAAACCAAAAGACAGAGGAGCAACTTTTGAGCTTATTTTAAAGTATGCAAACAGAACATTATGGATTCTTGGCTTATACCAGCTTAAGGACTGGTCAATAAGCTACTTAAAACAGTTTTAAAAAATGAGTTTGAAAATCAATTGCTTAAAGAAAAAGCTGTTTGAAAACTGCTATTTTACTCAGTACATGCTGAGTGAACTCAGTATGTACTGAGTGTTGAAATAACAAACTGCTTATTTGCAGCTTAAAAACAGGTGATCAATTAAGCTAATTAGTCTATATTAAGCTCAAAAAGATGAAAAATAGCCTAAAATCTACTTGTATTCTAAATTTTAGAAGCTACAACTAAACCTATCCTACTTAAGTTTTGAAATGAAAAAGGCTGTTTGGCTATTTCCCTTACTGATGCAATAACCAAAATTCAAAAACTACAAATGCAGGCTAACAAAACTTGGTTTCTACATATTTTAAACATCAAAACAAAGGAAAATAGAGAGACTAATTTAGCAAGGAACAATCTGAGCTAGAAATGCTAATGAACTATGTCTAATGCTAACGGATTACACAAACATGATCACTATCAATTTTAACCTACAAGGACATTAAGACTTAATTTCATAAACTCAAATATGAAGTTTTAGATTGATTTAAAAGACTATAAAGGCTATGACAGTACTAACTTTAGTTAATACTGTCATAAACCAAACACCCCCTTTAAATCACTAAATCCTATTTTCAACTTACGAATTTGAAATTTAAAGCTCAAATTATTAATACCAGATACTACAAAGCTAAAAGCAGACATAATAAGCAGATTTAAGCAACCAAATAAGCCAGTTCAAATAAACTAACCATTTAAGCTAATTTTTATGGATTTTTAAAACTGTTTTATCACAATGACTTGCAGACTATGATCTAAACTATTAATTGAACTGAATAAGCATTAAACAACTGAAATAAGCAACATTGAGTAAAACTAAACAATAATAAGCAACAAGCAATAATGAACAAGTAATAAGCAAATAAGCATTTAAACAAGAAACAAAGCTAAAAATGGTAAAAAGAAGTGTTTACCTCAACTCCTTGCTCAAAACAGGAGTAATAAGATCAAATTTAAGCTTTAACCTACCCAGCTTATTAATAAGCACTACTAAATACCCATAAGATCTTCCAAATTTAACTTATCATCCAAAAGCTTAAACTCCATTTCCTTTTAAGTGAAGGAATTATTCACTAAACCAAATAATCAAATAGCTTAAACAAGTTGATGTGAGCATTATTTAAGTATGTAAGACTTACACGAGCTAATTAGTAGCTTATTTAATCACTTGAAAACAAATTTAAAGTATGAGAGTAAATTTAAAGGCAATCAACACGAATTGAAATGAAACTTGAATTTTATTAATCAGAATGAGTTACAATGCTTATAAAATGGAAATTTACTTTAAATGAAAGACAGTAAAAATAAGCTAATCTACATATACTACTCCTACTCCTAGATGCCTTCAACTGAGTGATCTTCTCCTTAATTTATAGTGATGTGTGGAAGCTTCTCAACCTTGATGTGTGCTAGTTGTGTGAGAGGATTTAGATGCTCAAATCCTTGACCTTGATTTATCCTTGTGCTTGTTTAAATCCATCTCAACCCTTGGATCAAATCCCACTTCACACGGATCGCCAGCATGGGCTGTTAGGATGTCAGAACTTGTCATATCTTCTAGAAGCCCTTTTGACGTGTGGGGTGGGGAGGATTTACCCTGGTTCATGTGTGTTATGATAAAAGTAAAAAGAGAAGGGAATGTGAAAGAGATAAACAGTACAATTTTGAATGTATAAATTTGGGGGTTTGACTCGGGGTTGGATGGGTTGACTTGGGCTAGATTTTAATATTTAAAAGGGTTTGGGCCGTGGGATTGTTTTGGGCTCGGTGGATTAAAAAAGGGTTAAGGGTAAATGGGTTTATGGTTAAAAGATAACGACCGTTAGTGCTTATTAGTTTTAAGGACTAATAAAGGACTAACGGTGTAAATTATTTTGGGACTTTTTGTGAAATTGATTTAACATTAAGGCTCATTTAGGTATTTTGAGGGTTTTGTCTTTTTGTGGGTTGACCAAGGGTTGACCCAGGTTGATTTTGTTGACCTTTTGCTAGAAACTTCCAGCTCTTGTGCACTCTATCCGTTCTCGTATTCGGCTTTGTCCGTTTTTGCTTTGATTTTGTCCATTTTTTTAATATCCGTACCTGCATATACACAAACATAAAAACAAGCATATATTTGCCATTTTTGTTATGTTTCTGGTCTTTTGGGTTCGTTTTACAAGGTAAAGGTATGTGTAAAATAGCACATACCAGTTTCTTAAAGACCAAATGATTTTTAGTTTAATACAAACCTAATGAACAACTTTTAACAACTAAATAAGCCAGAATAACAAGATTAACAACTATGCTACTGAAAACTAAGAATCTCGACCCCCCTCGACTAATTACCTCAAAAAGTAGCTAAGTGTTCATCGAGGTGAATTAGAGAATCAAGAGTTTAGAGAAGCCTCATTTTTACCATTATTGAGGATATACACTTATTACTACAAATATTTTTGTTTTTCTCTTTTTCTCATTATATTATATATATAATTCTATATATATATTATTTATATATTATATATAATATATATATATATATCTTATTACCACTAATATTTTTGTTTTTTTTCTTTTTCTCATTATTATTATTATTTTAGCAACTAACTAATTTGACTTTCGTTATTTTCATAACCGTTAGGGATGATAGAACAAGATTCATTTAGATCCGAGAATGCCCCAAAAAGGATAAATTCATCGTCCCCGACTTTTCACTTGCTCCAAACCAAACTTAAAATGAAATAACCGCTAAATATCAGTTAAAATGCTAACACTACTCATATTTGTAACTTGGGAACTTTTCACTCCCGACAATTATTATATCTTAGGTGAATGTGCTATTTTGAATTTCAACCATGGATCAACGTTTTGCAAAATTCTATGTTTCACGTTCCACCCGAGAATAATGAGTTTGAAGGCGAAATCATCCCATGTAGCGACTTTCGTCTCGGCACATCCTAACCTTACGGCTAAGTGACCAGGCTTTTGACACCCCACAAAGACTAGTATCGGGACTCACAGACCTTAGGTTTCAAAAACTCTCAAGTTTCCCGTTTACACATAGCTTATTTAAAAACTTAAAATGAGATAGTCAAAGTTCAAAAGCATATTTAAATTTAACAAAAAGAGTCTTATTTATTAATTCAAACTTAATATTAAACATAGCAAGATCGGTTGTGACCCGGCAAGATGCAGCAAACTTTTATCAGTCTCGGATTTTTATTTTTACTATGGGCTTTCTTTAGAAGACTACCACATCGATTGTGAGCCGGCAAGAGGTAGTAAACTTTTATCAGCCCACAATTTATATTTATTATATTTTTTTCATTTTTCATCATTTTTCATATATATGTTAGTTTTTATATATATATATATATATATATATAGAGGAAACTTCTTTTTGAAAAATTTAAGTATAAATTTGAACTAAGACTAAAATTTTTGCTATTAACTACTTAAAATTTGTTGATTTAAGTTTAATCTCCAAAAATAGCACGTATTATTAATCTGATTAAGAGCTTATGGGAGAAAAAGCCACAAATTTCATACATGAGCTCTTAAGATTTCCAACTAATCCTTGTTTAGCATCCAACTCATACTTAACACTATCATTTTTCGTTCTTCGCAAATTTCCGCGAACGCTTAGCCTAAAAGTTAAGGAACAAGCTAGAGCTCAACACGCTCGATCGGGTCAAAATTTATTCTTATTCTACCCAGCAGGAAAGTCAAAATTGTGACAAAACACTTATTTTATTTTTTGAAATTTTTTTTTTGAAATTTTGGTGGTAAAAACGGGATTACGTGAAAACAACGGCTGCAGGCACAATCAAATCGATAGATTCCCCCATACTAAAACTACACATTGTCCTCAATGTGAGATTCCCCCATACTAATTCCAATGCATATTCTTGATATAAAGGGGTCTCTACGCAAATCTAAAGCCATTTATTAATTATGCTAAAGATAAACGTTAGTCGATAAGATTTTAGGATATCGGATTCCCTAAATGAAGCTGAGGATATGAAGCTCGAATGTATGAATGGACAAAACCATGAACACGAGAGTCTTCAAAATCCGGGCAATCCTGGACAATAAAAATCACAAAACACGAAACACGAGAAAAGAAAGGCTAGCCCCCTCACATTAATTGTTAGAAAATAGATGAGAAGATAGAAACGCTTGTTTTTGTTAACCGAGTCATGAGCTTGACTCGACCCCGAATTAAGTTGTCCATGGGGAAGCAAAATGGAAAAGAAAATCTCAATCGGGCTTTCATTAATGTTTGGATAAACATTAAAGCACATGAAAGTTCCATCCCGATGAGATGCCACCGGCTCTAAGTGGAGATGCCAGGGTCAAAAATGGTGTCTTCATTCCCGGTGGAGAGAAGTAAAGGAGAATCCGCAGGGTAGGTGAGAAACGGGAGAAAAGTCCGAATGACAAATGTGAAGGAATCGTCATTTTCAACATTTTAAGAAATATTAATCTCACCTCCCCCTGGGTAAAAACATTCGTCTACATTAAGCTCATCAAAATTGTTAATCACGGCCGTATCGGGCTCAAAATTTAAGCAAATTTCAACATCCGGTGGTTCCGGAGGAGGATGAGGAAATGACGGATGAAATGATTCAAACTCGGGAAGTTCCAAAAGAGGGTCATTTGAATTATCAGAAATAACAACGCTAGTCAACCC
>BQNB010160441.1:0-14797 GCA_026074375.1 Tanacetum coccineum | reverse complement strand
ACCAGCCTTGCCTTGTTTCTAACCACAATACCTCTATCATCTTTCTTGTTTCTATGCACCCATTTAGTACCAATGGCTCTCTTGCCATATGGTAAATCAACCAAAGTCTAAACCTTCTGTAATTTAAACTGTAGAAGATCATCCTGCATTGCTTCTATCTAGCTTAGATCATGCAAACAGACAATTTTGAAACATGTAAACAAACAATTCTGAAAATCTTTATGGTTGATTCTCTGTTGCCCTGAACTAAATAAACCATGTTCAGTCACACTCTTTGTCATCCTTCTGGTTTGAGGTGCTGAATGTATATCTCCAATGATTTGTTCAAGTGGATGATCCTTGTGAACTCTTGTAGTTGGAATAGGACTGACAGGCACAGTTGTAGCCAAATTGTTCATGTCAGCCTCTGCACCAACTTCTTCATCATCATCAGAATAGACAATCTCTTCCAAATTAGGCATATTTGGATCATCAATACATCCATAGACTATATTCTCATCAACAACATTATCTTCTATGCTAGCAGTATTAACAGTTGAACTAACAGTATTAATATTGTTAGTACTGTTAATACTTTCATCCTGCTCTTGATTAACTCTTGGCTCCTCTGTATTTGGCACCTCACTATCTTCATTCTCTGGATGTTCAGCATCCATCTTTTCCTCCTCCCCTGATGGTTTGAATCCAGCATCAGGAGAATCCTTTGAACTTTTAGAGAGTGATGGATCAGATGTCAACAATGGTAGCAGTATATACTCTTGATCAGGTACTATCTTCTTCCCAGCTTGACCTGCATCAATGTTTTCTTTGGTACCTGCATTACCATTAGTTTGATTCCCTGCAACAACTGGCTTATAATTCATAGATTTTGTTAGAGCATCTATATCAAAAAGCCAATTAGGTCCATTTCCTGCAATATTAGGTGTTTCTTCACTAAACTTGACATGCAGGTTCTCTTCTACTATCCTAGTTCTACTGTTGAATACCCTGAATGCTTTGCTATTGGTAGAGTATCCTACAAAGAACCCTTCATCAGCCTTTCCATCAAACTTACCTAGGTGATCTAATGTATTAAGAATAGTAACAGGACACCCAAATGGTCTCATGAAGCTTAAGGCAGGTTTTCTACCTAGAAAAAGTTCATAAGGGGTCTTGTTGTGAGGCTTGATAACTAACACCCTATTTTGAACATAACAAGCAGTATTAACTGCTTCAGCCCAAAAAGTTGTTGGCAATTTTGAATCAGCTAGCATAGTCCTAGCAGCCTCTATTAGTGTCCTATTTTTCCTTTCTGCTACTCCATTTTGTTGTGGAGTCCTAGCAACACTAAATTCCCTCTTAATACCCTTCATTTCACAGAACTGATTCATGACCTTATTCTTGAATTCAGTCCCATTGTCACATCTAATTACTTTCACCTTAAGGTCTATTAGATTTTCTATGCCAGTTATGAATGTTTTAAGGATTTCACTAGTTTCATCCTTAGTGGCTAAAAAGAAAACCCAACTAAACCTACTATAGTCATCTGTGACAACTAGGCAGTACATCTTTTTCATTAGACTCTTTACAAATGTTGGCCCAAACAAATCCATATGCAACATTTGTAATGGTTGGCTGATTGAGCTTACAGTCTTGGTCTTACAAGAGGCTTTATGTTGCTTTCCTTTCTGACAAGCAACACATGTGTGATTATTTTCAAAAATCTTTGAAGGTAAACCTCTAACAAGGTTTCCCTTACTAGTTTGTTCATGTGTTTTGAAAAATTTTATATATGCCCTAAGCATTTTATGAAACTGATTAGATTCATCTAATGTGGCCTTTGCAAAGAGACAAGTTAGACACTCCTGAAGAACTATTTTTCTTTAAATCAACACTATACATGTTATCTTTTCTAGGAACTTTAAGCAAGTACTGATTTTCATAAGTAGCTTAAAGTCAGGAGACAAAACAACACATTCAGTGTCTGCTTAAAAATAAACATATTTTTCTTTGTCACACATTTGCGAGACAATAAAAAGGTTAAAATTAAGGCTCCTTAAATCCAAAGTAACATCTTCAAAATCCAATTTACCAGTTACTGGGATTTTACCTATACTAGTGATTATTACCCTCCTTTGGATCTCTCCAAAATGCAACAAATAACACCATCTCAATATCTTTTAATTCTGAGAGGTAGGACTTTGTTTCCAGTCAATGTGCCTAGGAGCATCATTGTCAATTACTTCTTTTTTCTGCAATTCTAGTTGTGGATTGCCATGAACTTTAGTGTAAGAGAATCAGATCTTTAGGGACCAAGCCATTACAGGTCTTGGATCTGCCTTGTGCATTAACATTGTCAATTCTTTTAAATTCATTGTTGCACCATTGTGTTCTGGAGACATGGTCTAAAAACCTTTTGCTTTGGTTCCAAACCCAAACATGCTGATGCTTAACTAATTTAGCTCAATTTCCCTTATTAAAACAACATACTACTACTTTTGGCCTAGCAATAGTAACATTTCCCTTAACGGTATTAACTTTTTCTTTTAAATTACTGTTCTTATTTGTTGTAGACTTGTTAAAGGGTCTTCTAACATATGTATGTGCTTTATTAAAAACATTTGATGTTGTCCTTGCACTATTTATTGTTGGTCTAGGGTAGGCAGTATTAATTGGTCTGGCAGTATTAACTGATACTGTAGCTTTTAAAAAGTTTTGTCCAGTAGTATTAAGTGTTTTAATGCTAAATTTCATTAAGACTGCTTTTGGAACAAAGTTTCCTTTTGGAAGAGGGTGAGTCATTCTTAGAGAATTTTGGTGATTTGCCCTTCTAGCATTGTTCCATACAATTTTCTCTACCATTTTCTTTTCACAATCTTTGATAAAATGATTAAAATTGTCACATTCATAACAAGCTTTATTTTTAAACTCAAAATTACTTCCTAATTTCTGAGTCATCTAATTATTCCAGTTTCTCTGGTTACCTCTAGGGCTTTGACTATTTTTCTTAGGGTATTTAGCCTGCTTTTTTTTCTCTACATTCTTAACAGACTCCCTAGGTGTTTTCACATGCTCATTAGATTTAACAAATTCTATTTTGGCAAAACTATGTTTTCTCTGTTTAGACTTAAACTCAGTCTCATTCTCATCCTCACTGTCAGATATCCAGTCTTCAATAAGTGGTTCACCAACAGACTTAGGTTTTGACACACTAGTCTTAGCTTCACTTGTTGTAACATCAGGTATACTAGTTACTGACTCACTAAAAACATATTCTTCCTCATCAGCAAGTACCAAATCATATTTAGGGGGCATGAAGTTCCCAGTATAGGGAGGGGGAACAACATGATACCCTTCACTTGTTTTGTACCTATCATTCTCCTGACTATCAAACACTTGACTATTAACCACTTGACTATCAAACCCCACACCAGTCTTGAACTTATCACTTACTTGAATCTCTAACAGTTTGCTTAGATTTTTAGATGAATTTCCAAACTTTTCTAAGGTAAGTTTTAAATCATCTCTTTCCTTTTCAGCTTTTTCAAATTTCTTTCTAAGCTCTGTTAGTGCATTATCTCTCAACTTAATATCAAGTTTTAAAATCTTTATGTCCTCTTCAAAAACAACCTCATTCTTTTTATACACATCTAGTCTAGCCTCTACAGATTCTAGACCTGCTTTATAAGCACCTACATTTAATTGAGACTTATTAAAATCTTTTGTCAGATTATCATAATGTTCTTTGAGAGTTTCATAAGATTTTAAACATGCTTTAGAACAAGTAGATACCTCAGAATCTGAGCTTGAAGAACTTGAAGAACCTGAAGATGTATATGCCATAAGTGCAAAGTTTGTAGGTCCTTTTTCAGTCTGATCACTCCAGTCATACCTAAGTCTATCTTGAGCCACCAAAGCTTTTGTCTCTGTTGTTTCTACTGTCACATTCCTCCTTACAGGTTCTTTGTTCCTGTTCTCCTTTGGAGCCCTGCACTCCCTTGTAAAATAGCCCCTTTTATAACAGTTATAGCATTTCACCTTTGATTTTTTAAACCCTATGGTCTTAGAACCATTGGCATTAATCTTCCTTCCAGTCTTTTTTAGAAATCTTCTTGCTCTCATGGTCAGCATAGCCATCTGCCACTTTAGGTCCATCTCTTTTAAGTCATCAGCATCAATCTGTTGTAAGTCCTCATTATTTAATTATGGACTGTTAGATTGATTTGCAAAGAAAGAATAGATCATAGCATCACTCATACTATCAGTATTGACAAAGTTAGAACCATAAGCTTGATTGGAACAGCCAGAGTTATTGGAAGACACAAAAGCTACATTTTGTGAATTTTGTGAATTTTGGTTTGAGCTTGATGACCCTTTAACTTCATATTCATAAATCTTCAGATTGTTGTATAGGTCATCCATGCTTAAGGTGTCTAAATCAGGTTTGTTCCTCCAGATCAAGGTATGAGTCTTCCATTCTGATGGGAGACTTCTTAAAAACTTTAGATTCATATCTTCTTGAGAAATAGTTTCACCTAGAATCTCTAGCTGACTGATAAGCTTTTGAAGCCTATCATAGGTTTGATCAAGTCCTTCTGAGCTTGATCCATTGAAATTCTCATACTGTTGCTTTAGAAGTGTCTTCTGAGTTTTCTTTGACTCCTTATTACCTCCAAACCTTTTCTCTATAGCTTCCATCAGAGTCTTGGCACATTTGTAGGTATTAAACTTTAGTTGATGTTCATTTGGAAGAGCCATCAACAATGTACCTCTTGCCTTTAACTCATTCTTCCTTGCTAACTTCTCCTCTGCAGTTGTAGGAGGATATGTTTGCTCAACACCATCAACAGTTCTCTTTGGTGGAGGTGAGTCTCCATTTACTATTACTTCCCAAAGAGCATAATCTGTCATTAGGAAGTATTGTTCTATCCTTATTTTCTAAAGCTCAAATTCTCTTGGATTGAGCACTGGAAGTTTTGCAGCAGCAACCATTGTTGAAGATCATGCCTCCCTGTTTTCATAAACAAATAGTTCTTGTATGTGTAGATTGTTTCTTCTTATTTAAAGTTTCTTAACAAGTACTTTACTGTTAACCAACTGCTGTTGATCCCACTTGAATAGATCTTGCTTGGCTTGTAAAAGGCTTAGTTGTATTGAATAAATCCAAGAGAACTATGGTAGAAACTTTGATTGGATATATCAAAGACTATGCGGAATCTAGTCAATGATACTAAGAAGAATTCTTTATAAAATAGTAACACAAAATTAATAATAAGACAGATTACCAAACTTTCAGCCTCAATATAAAACGAACACTCTTAATAGTGTTAGGGTTTACAACCTGAAGCATCACGAAGATTCAAAGATGTGTTTCTAACATTATGCATCGACCTCCTTTATACACCAAGGAGTCCTACATGGTTTACTAAACTATATTCCCTCAAACTTATCATGATCTTTTCTATAAACAAACATAATCTCTTAAACAAATAAGTTATACATTTCTTCTTTACAAATAACTAATACTTATCTTTGTAAGTATTCTTGTTCTCCAATCAATCTTTAACTCTTCTCTGATAAGCTTTTGATCTCATCTCTGTCAGCATAAACCTTCTAGCAGTTGTAATCACTCAGCAGTTATAACTGAGCACAAGCAACATTAACTATTTAGAAGTTTACTCTAGTAGTATTAACATACACTAGCAGTACTAACTTTAGTACTTAGCCAAGCAGTAAACTACTAGTATATTTTAGTCATTCTATCTCTAACATCTTAACTTCTACATAGCCAGCAGTAACTTTATACTAACAGTACTAATTATACTAACAAAGTAACTAGCAATATATCTTTTATACTACTATACTAACTACTTTATCATAATATTTATAAGTATTACCAGCACACAAGTTATGCTTGACAAAACACAATAAAAACATGGGCAGCAGTAACTCTATAAATATCTGAAGTCTATATAAACCCCAACACGATTCTGAGACTTTGCCATCGATGATGGCACAACACGTATTGCTGAGAAGGAGACCCACCCCCCCCCCCCCCAGGCCAACCAAGATAGGTGACCGTGACTGCTTTGTGTTATCTTTATAAGCTGGATGTTGGATCGATCAACACCCCTTACTTGTTAGCCCGATATCTGAGGAAGTTTGCTGCTGAGAGGAAGAGCGGGGCGCATATTTCTGGTGGGAAGTTTATAGCTCGATTGGCTAAGCATTTTGGGCTCCTGACTGCCAAGATACTCAAAGGATTGACGGTTATTGCCCCTGAGCTTCAGATATGGCTGAGCTGGTGAGGCAGAAAACAGATTTGTGTGTAGCATAATAAAAAAAGATGATACTTGGTCCTGGGTTGGCATGGGGACCAAGAGTCAAGCCTTATGCCTGGTTGGGGCTGGTGCCACATCTGTAGCTGAGGATGCTCCTGCTATTGACGAGGGTGACCAGAATGTTCCAGCACCCGTACAAGCACCTCAGTAGCCATCTCCGCCACCACCAGCTCCTGCCAAGACCATGCCTTAGAGGATGGCCTGACTAAAGGAGGACGTGCATGAGTTACGTGGGGCATTAACTGAGCAGCGTGAGGTGATTGACGCGATGGCTCGTGATTTTTCCATATTTAGTACATGGGTTACCACTGGACTAGGACGGATAATGGACAGGACATGAGTTACCTATACACCATATTCTCAGACCCATATGTCCTACCAAAGGCACGTCAAACAGAGGACTGGCGAGCTACCTCTCACAGCTCAGCGACCCCACATCAACTAACCCTTGATCCCTCTACACCTACCTCTTGTCTATATCTATCTGTACATTTATTATTATTATTCATATCTTGATGTATCTAACACTAAAACAGGTTCTAGCATTTTGTATATATATGTCATGATATGACTTTTTAGTTTGTTTTGTGCAGAGGCAGAACAAACCTGGCTGTAGGTTCCAGCAACGTAGTTCATATAACGGAACCAAGCAGGATATTAACAACAAATGCAAGAATGGAGATAATTTCAAGTAAAACGAAGCTGAAGAAAAGTCTAACTTAAAGACTTCGTTGTAAACAAAAGTGCTTCCCGGGAGACAACCCGGATTGTTATTTAAATTTTATCGAGTCTGTCTTCCCAGACATCAATACGACGTATCCGTCCCATTCCATACAGCGTATTAATTGTCTAACGTTATCAGTTTTTATTATTGCACTTTAAAAACATTATTGTCAGATTTTTAATACGGCGTATTTACTAAACTGATACCCGAATCCACCAGTCTGACACCCCGTAATTAGTTTGTTAGTTTTAGTTTAAATTAACCGTAGGTACCAAGATAGGAATGCACATGTTTTTCCTATATTTTCTACAAGACCTCGAGAAAGGAATATTGACGAATATTGGTGGAGAATTTAAATTTCTAGAAATCTTGAAGTGCTGGAGTCTTAAAACTTCAAGGCGGCTGTTCAACACAATCTGGCTCATCAACGCAACTTGGAGAATCTACCAAACAAATATCAAAGGAGTTTCTCATTCTAATTCTTTTTAAATTCCCATATTTAATGTTTTAATAATATACATACAATGACGTTGTAATAATCAAGTAGGGGGATGGAATTAGAATGTTTACTTGTCCTAATTTTCACACTAAAATGCTTAAAATATGCTCTTGTTAGATAATTGTGAAATTACTTGATACATAACCCGCACACAATAACCCTTGTTAGATAATTATGAGGATTTAACCTTTCCGTTTCCAAATGTTTAATCAAATTTCACAAAATATGAGTATGTCGGTGATGTTGTAGACATTAGAACTTGGCTTGGTATATCACTCAGGACCGCAATGATAAGTACTAAAGATTTAGCTGAGTAACTTGTTTAGAATTGGTAATTAAGATTACACCAAATCGCCTTAAATGTTGCTAATAACTAACTACACCGGTTAGTTAACCCCCGTTTAAAAAACCCTTTGTTAAGCCTTAATTATATAAAGTCAAACAAGAATTTTATCGTCTTAGAAAGTCCAAACTAGGTCTTGTAATGTAATAGGCTAGTCGGGATTCAACGGGCTTTTGGATTGTAACTATATTGTACGTGTTTTGGGGGTTTCAAAGCAATTAAACCAAGCCCGGCCCATTTAGAAAGCCCAAGTGCCAGGCTAGTATAAATATCCCTTCACCACACTTGGTGAAGGGTGTTGGTTGCATTTTTCCCATAACTTGTAACTCTCCATTCTCTCTCTAATCTAATATTCTCTTGTTTCTCTCTCTACTTTCTCTCTCTAAGATTTCTTCTTATTTTCTAGCATCTTGGTAAAGAACATAGTTGTGTAATGGATTAAATACATGGGATAACAATTGGTATCAGAGCCTAAGTGGATTCGTGATTCATTTGTGTGGTTAAACAAGCTCAAATTTTTAGTTACTTTTTGTTCTTGGTTCAAAAAGTCAAACCCGGATTTTTGTGCTTAGATGTGTTAATGTTTATGTTATTACGCAAGATCTAGGCATAAGGTAGCTAATTGTGCAAGAGAAATCAAGTTAAAAGGTCAAAAAGGGTGATTATAAGGCGATTTTTGGTGAAAAAATCGTATTTTTCTAGGTTGCGTTTTGACAAACTGGAAAAGTTCTTGTTGCGTTTTGACTTTTTCTTGTTGCGTTTTGATTTCTTCATGTTGCGTTTTGATTTTTTTCATGTTGCGTTTTGATTTTTTTTCTTGTTGCGTTTTGATCTTGGTTGCGTTTTGGTTCATTGCGTTTTGAAGAAATTTCATTGCGTTTTGAAGAAATTTCATTGCGTTTTGACCAAATTTCATTGCGTTTTGACCAAATTTCATTGCGTTTTGACCAAATTTCATTGCGTTTTGACAAAATTTCATTGCGTTTTGACCAAATTTCATTGCGTTTTGACCAAATTTCATTGCGTTTTGACCAAGATTCATTGCGTTTTGACCAAAGTCATTGCGTTTTGGTGTCATTGCGTTTTGGTGTCACTGCGTTTTGGTGTCATTGCGTTTTGGTGTCATTGCGTTTTGGTGTCACTGCGTTTTGGTGTCATTGCTATTGGGTGTCCAGTGCGATTGGTGTCTAGCGATTTGGTTAAAAGAGATAACACCAGCTGCATTTAGTCTAGAACATCATGTGTGAAGTAAAAGAGTATTCAGTAAAAAACAGAGCATAACTTTTGATCCGTAAGTCCGTTTCAGGCCCGTGACCTCTCAAATCGAAGAGAAAAACGAGACGGATCACGCTGTAATCACCCTTTAGCTGGTTAAGGATTTTTCGAGGCCCAAAACCCTTGTTTACTATGAATTATTGACATTTTTCAGTTTTTTGGAATTTGTGTTAGACTGGTTTTTGTTCTAGCTCACGGCCCATCTGTATTTTTAGGCCCGTTTCAGCTTGGTGAGCCTATTTAAACAATCTGCTGTAACCAGCCAAAAATTTATCTGTTTTTAGACAATTAAATCATTGGCCGCTGATTCCGAATCAAATCATTCACGGTTTTCTATTGATTTTGTAAAATCCGTTAGAGATTGCATATACAGTAACTGTTCACTCTCTCACCAGATCGCGTACAAACTGAGTTACCACACTCCGCTAAACGTGAATTGCTTTCACAACCACAATTATCAATCACATCCCCACGATCATCACACGACATCAACGCAGAAGTGCGTTCCTATGCCACTTCACAATACAGCTTCTACCTCACTCTTCCAGCGAGTCTCTCGCAAAGAACATGCACTTACCCACACTTACATCTACAGTACAGCCATCACACAACACTCACAATATACTCAGAGACCATAGACCACTCAGCGCAACACGAGCCATGCGAGAGCACGAGCGCGTCTCCCGAGACAGCACAGACACCGATATCGCAGTCAACAATGACACCAACTGACTTCGTGAATGTCTACAGATGATGCCAGAGCACATCTCATCCTAATCTCTTTCACCGATGACTGTACCACTTGGCACAACGCCTCGCCAGATATATGGTAGATCTCACACACCAACATTAGCGACAATGCACACATCTGCTCACGCCGTACAAGAGACATGCGCGTCTTCGACTACTGACTATCATACCCTTCAGACACTCGCTACCTCTTCACTCGTACAGCGACTACACACACACAAAATCTTCCTCACTCTGACCAATGCATGAGACACCTCATTGCACTTAGCTAGCTGATCCCCTCGCCACCCTTTTGCGGCTGTGTATACCACCCAGTTTCCAGACAGTCCTCCATGCCACTCTATTCAATCTGATCTCTCATCGGAAGTCATCAACAGTCAAATGACAGTCAAAACACCTAAATACTTAACTTTGATCTCGAATACACTGGACTCGAGGTTCAACACTCTTCAAGACTAGACGACAACCTACTCCACGTTTGGGCCCACTTGGGTCTAGCTGCTTCGCAAGATCCGTTGCCGAGACACATGCGCTCACGACGCAGCCACACTGTACTCGTACATCACAACAGAGAATGGTGACAACTCAATCAGACCAGACGTGCAGCGCACACGCATAATCACAGGACGACTTAAAATTGTCATTACGCGTGTACACGCAATGATGACATGCTGCACACTCTGTGGTCTAACAGCAGAAAGCATTCGGACTCAAAACTCCGCACACATCCAGCAAGAGGAAGCCATGCAGCAATCACAGGAGAATGATACAGATCACGTATGCGACTATGCGACCATATCAGACACGCCTTTCTGACACTAATGAGCGAAGATAGCTTAGTTACAATTGACCTGTTAACTGCAATACTACGTCCTAAGTATGCAAACAGGACAACACATCTACTGTAGCACACCTGAAATCATGTGAGACAGGTAGGGTCTGACCATATCCGAACACATGTCAGGGTAAAAGTGCCTCATCTCATGACTTCTCATCACCTTGATAACGTCAGATCGACAACTAGAATACTCAAAACCAATCACTCGTGAGTCTGAAAATCATTTTGTCTCAAGAGTGCACAGTTGCCCAATTGATGCAAAAATGTTCACTTTCAAGATGGAAGCACGATTTGCATTGCTCTCAGAATTTAAATATCAAAATCAATCATTAAAATCCAGGGCAGACATTGTTAAATTTTGAACTGAAACAAGTAATAAAGCCAAGATTTGAACAAGAATTGATGACACTTGCCACAACTGACATCGAATTAGAGACGATTAGTGTGGCTACATTATTACGTAAGAATACTACTGAGCCTGTTTGCTGAAATAGCATTACACGAAGATTTGTAGATTCTAGTTAAAATCACATATCCACACGACTACACAAACAGACCGAAATCTTTGTCTGCTTGCTAATAATGCCTGAACAAAAGCTCTCTCATAGTCAGATGGCGCAAAAGGTTATTCTTGCAATCTGCTTGCTTCTTAAAAAAATGCGACTTCCAGAAGTTAAAAGGACAATAGTGTACTCACACTCAATAGTAGTGACACACATTCCATGGCTGCTTGGGAAACCGGTATTTCTGACTCTTCACCCACTCAAAAGAAACCAATCATTGTATCAAGACCAACCGGAAGCGCGTTAAATCTGCACAGGGCTCAAATGTACAAACAAACCTAACGTTTGCACACACCAAGTTGCGACACAGTGAACAATCACGTTGTCAAAACCATCACTCACACATTCACATTTGCCTAATGCACATACCGTAATCCCCCTTACTGCACAACCTTCATCACCCATGACAGATTATCATCTACAGTCTCATCTCAGGCACATACACCGTTCTACAACAACATCCAAGCGTTAAGTTCACAACATGACAATGAAGTTCATGAATCACTAACAGAATGTAGCAAGAAAAAAGATACAAGAAAACGATATAGGAACTCAACAACACATGTGCCTACATTCTGCGAGAATTCAAACCACACTCGATTGATAGAAAACCAAACCCTAGGCAGCAACAATCAAAACATCTAGGAGTTTGCCTGTAATCTAAGACATTCGAGACAACCGCGTTACAGATAACGGCTTTGTTCCCAAAGCAAGATCACTCTAAGAGTTCTAAAGTTCTTTTTCAATTCCTAAAAACTATTTGATCGTTCTACATTCCATAAGTTGTGTCACACTCACATACAAACATCAGATGCTGATCGTAATAAACAAAACTCCCTCCAGCGAAGTTAAACTTCACGTCTAAGAATTCAATCCATAAGACAACCAACAATAACAAAACCCGTGGATCAAAAGATCATAACACAGAAACCTAGAAGACAGATCTTCCCCCACGAACCATAGGTTTTCTCCTAATAAGACTTCCGCTGTGTCTGAGAAAACATCTCCTAGATCTGATCTTAGGTGGAAACCCACGGGTAGAATTTTCAAATCTGTTGGTCTTAGGTGGATTCCTACAGGAAAGTTATTCGACTCTTGCACAAGCAAGGTTGACAGTGAACCCCCACATGGTTCAAATGTAGATATCCCTCATATTCATGAATGCAAACAAACTCTGGATGTAAGTGCAGGTACATCAATCAATGTTCAGAAGGAACAAAGTCTTGATTTAAGTGCAGGTACCTTATGTAATGTCAACAAGGATAATCTCAGAGTATGGTTGCTGAAAAGGATGATATCTCAGAAACCATTGTCAAAGTGGATTCACAGATGATGATACAGAAAAATGACGTCTGTTCACAACAGTTCAGGCCTCGATCCTCAATGTCAAATGACGTTTGAACAAAACGGTTCAAGCCTCGCACCACAATGTCAACAGAAGTTCATCAAGCAGCTGAGACAGTAACAACGTCAAATGAGCTGGATGTGCTATTCGGTCCTTTGTTCGACGAATATTTCAATAGAGAAAATCAAGTTGTTTTAAAGTCTTCCGCTGTCACTACTACTGATGCATCAAATAAACGTCAACAACAACCTGATTCAACTTCATCCACTTCAACTCTAGCTACAACTGTCACTGCTAATGGAAACTTCGATTTGTAAATATTTTTATTCTCTCTTTATTTTTTATTTATAAAAAAAATTTGAAAAAGAAAATACAAAAATATAAAACCAACAAAAAGAAAATAGAAAAATATAAAACCTAGAAAAACAAAATATAAAATCAGAAAACGTTTTGATTTTTTTAGGTTTGTATTGCTTTTTGCAAATAACGTTTAGTACTGTTGAAAGACCATGATCTGGAAATTCTGGATCAATAAACCCTTCAGGTTGGCTAACATAGACTTCTTCTTTCAAAGGACCATTGAGAAAAGTCGTTTTGACATCCATTTAAAAGATAGTGATATTCTTATGAGCATCATAAGCAATAAATATCCGAACAACCTTAAGACGAGCAACATGAGCAAATGACTCTTCAAAATCAATGCCTTCTTCCTGCTTATATCCTTTAGCCACAAGATGAGTTTTATTCCGAACCACAATATTTTCAGCATCACGCTTATTCTTTCAAAGCCATTTAAGAGCAATAATATTATTTCCTTCTGGTCGTGGAACGAGTTCCCAAACTTGAAGTCTCTCAAATTGATTCAACTCATCTTGCATAGACTCAATCCAACTGTGGTATGTCATTGCTTCTTTGATATTCTTTGGTTCAATAGTACTAACGGTTAATGCATACATGCATACTTCAGAATCTGTATGTAACCGTTGACGAGTCATGACAGGTTTGGATGGGTCACTAATAACTTGGTCTAGAGGATGATCTTTTGTCCAAATATGAGTTGAGGGTTGTACTTGATGGAAATTCTGCACATTTGATGGTTCTAGAGCCGTTGTAGATGACTCAATTTCCTTACGACTTGGAGGATTATATGGAACAAACTGTGCATTACCATCAAAATCAGTAGAATCTTCTTGATTAAATTCATCAGCCTCGGTCAAAGAGATTGGAGAAGTTTGTTCTTCAGATGTAGTGACAACAGGAGGAGCCTCATGTGCGTCAACAAAGATTGAAGATGTGGAAGATGAATCTTCATAAACTTGAGTCGGTTGTGCAGCGGAATTGATGGTTGTATCAGAAGATGTCTTCTCAAAATATTCTTTAAACATCAGACCGAACAAATTATCCAAATCTTCTTTGGATGGAGTATTCATTAGTTCTGCTGATGAATTATGATTGTTGAATCATTGAAGTTCGGGTTCTAAACAGTCATTTTCAGAAGCCATAGCTATGAGCTCGTCAAAATTGACATGAATGGTCTCCATTATCATTTTGGTCCGTCGGTTATAAATTCGAAAGCCTGTTGATGTTTCCGAATAACCAATAAACACCCCAATGTTGAGCCAAACACATGAAAATATGCAATATTATGTTTTTGACCGCGTAATAGCTCATAAGGTGTTTTGTTGTATCGTGTATGGATGATTGAACGATTTTAAGTAAAACAAGCTGTAGCCACTGCTTCAGCCCAAAGAAATTCATGTAACCGAGAAAAGATAAGCATTGTGCGAGCAGCCTCAACAAGAGTACGATTACGTCTTTCAACTACTCTATTTTGCTGAGGTGTTCGAGCAATCGAAAATTGTTGCATGATGCCTAACTTTTCATAATGAGCTTTAAGAGATGTGTTTTTGAATTCAGTACCATTGTCAGTACAAATCTTATAAACTTTGGCTTTGTAATTCAATTGAGCTTGAGCAATGAATTTCTTGATGATCTCTAGAGTTTCAACTTTCGAGCGAAGAAAATAAACCCATGTATATCTAGAAAAATCATCCACTATCACAAGAATATACTTCTTTCCATTGATCAAAGCTACCCTCATTGGACTGCATAAATCCATATGAAGTAATTCCAATTTGGA